>CAEFZY010058709.1:0-25375 GCA_903066815.1 Brachyrhaphis roseni
CCCAGGTGTGTCTTGTTTCCCTGATTGCCTCCCTGTGTATTTAGTCCCTCCGTTGTCTTTGTTCTCTGTCGGGTCCTTGTCAGTTGTCATTTGTCGCTGCATGTCTGTTTTCTCCTGTCCTCCCGTATGACCAGTTGCTACCGGCGTTGAGCCCTGGATTCCGTTCAAGTCGTGCTGCCTGGCCGAGGATCTCTGTGTGTTGTGTTTTGGACTGTTTTCATCTTCATTAAATCATCATTATTTACTCCTTACCTGGGTCTCCAGCGTTTGCCTCGCCACCACCTCACCTACCTCCATAACACTTTATGACACTTTGAGTCCCTTTTTTATGTTAATGAAACCGAAACGCACTGAATTGCGCAACACCTTGTTGAACAAAAATTACTAAGATTATTAATTTTAACACGTTTTGTTGATTTTATTATTATTTAGCGAAGCTACAAACGTTTAGAATCTTAGTGAATATTTTTGATAAGCCCGTCAGAAGAGGAAGTTCTGATCTCAGCGTCCTGGTGGCGTTCAGTTTGTCACCTGCTGCCGAGATCGACTCAAAACCTTCCTGCGATCGACCGGTCGATCCCGATCGACGTTGTGAGCACCCCTGCCTAATTCAATATATTTCATTTCATATCAGCTCTATAGCTTCTATCTTTAACAAGGATATGTCATTTTAGTTGAGGTTTCGCTAACTCAGTATTTCAGTTCATTTAGAGAGACAAAACAGCAAATCCTTTACATCAAGTTAATCAGCAGAGCTCTACATTTGTCACTTATTATACAGTGCTGAGAAAGTGTTTAACCCATTGCAGATTTTTTTTTTTGTCACAGAGATCATTTACAAAATTCTACATTGGACAACACGTGGCTGCATATTCAATAACTGGAAAGGAGCCATTTACATCACTGTGGAGGAATTGTGGCCCTCTCATCTATGCAGAAATGTACTAATTTAAAATCACTGGAGGATTTTCAAAGATGAATGGCCTTTTTATAAGGTTATGCATTTCAACTGAATTTAACATTTTAGGCCACTCTCAGTCCTTCATTTTGTGTTTTTTGACCAATACATCTTTTTACTAGCTTGGCTTTAGGTGGCAGATACCGTTTTTGCTTTCATGATAAGACTTAAATAAGTATTTTTAATAATCTAGTCCAAGCTTGGTCAGGTAATCTAGAACCATACCTTCAGTAACAGGAAATTTCTCACACTGCATTAGAAACATCCTTTTCATGTTAGACGTTTTTACAACAACACATGTACAATTTTTGCCTTAGGAGGTTTTAAACACCAAACTTTTTTCCCCCCCAACAGTTTGGAAAATGTTCCTTCCTACATTAAGTCATACTTTACCCTTCCTCAAAGTACATTATGGCATCCACTGAATGTAATTATGATCTGGCTTTACAATATAGATTTTTTTTTTATGCATGTTGCTGCGTCATATTTCTGTTAGTGGTTGGTGTGTGTGTTGACTCATCATATTGAGTTGAACATTGTTACTTTTTACAAAAAAGCATAAAGAATAAGTCAGTACAATCAACTGAACTAGAATATCCAGCTCCAATAATAGTTTTCTTTTTTGTTTTAATTAAAAACAAGTAGATTATATGATATATTTTAGTAAAAATGTGTTTACAAATGCTACGATGCTGTCAGAATTGGGGTTTTTTAATAATGATATCATACCACGAGAATCTTAAAGTGAATCATGGATATCCTGAATTTTATTTTTTAGCCCTGAAGGTGTAATTTGGTGAAAGGGGGCTGTAAGGTAGGCTTTTATGACAGCTTTGGCAGACAGAAGTTTGTGCACAGACATACGGTGCGTATCTAAATCATCGCTGCTCCAGTGGCCTTTAACACCCATCTGTCATCCACAGGCTCAGCTTTACACTGCTGACGTCTCAACAGCAGGAAAAATGTTGCACTCTCACACACGCCTCTCACTTTCTCATGGTTTCTCCTTTTTACACGGACACACACATAAGTTTGACAATGCGCCACAACAAGCGCGACCGCTACAGAAAAAACACACACAGTGTCCTCGCAGTGTTCCCTGATTAACGGGATGGTTTGTTCTCTTTCTCCACCCTGGGCCAATCAGGTACGAGGACACAAATCTCGCCCCGCTGGTGATGCTGAAGGCCACCGGCCACTATTTATTGGCAATTTCAGCCCTAACTATCCAGACAGAGAGAGCGACACGCATGCCACAGGCAGACATCACTATCACATCTGCCTCTGAGTTTGCGTTTTGCTGCAGAAAGTGTGATGGCAGGCATGCGATAAATTAGTATAACGTAATAACTCACCAAGAAACAAATGTATAATGAGGGTAGTTCTCATTTTAAGCCTGTGTTGATTGTGTACATGTCTCATAGCCTCAACAGATGTGTGATTAAAGCAGATTAGACTTCTTTCTCTCCTGTCTCACCAGAACAATTTCTCCTTTTCTTCTACCTTTGAAGCTCATTAGGTGGATTTAGTTGGCTGATTGGTGTAGCTGCTCAGTTAAATATTCGTAATAGACATGCTTATCTGCTGTGCGAGTAGAAATAATTCACCAAAACAGGTTGTTCTTGTTTTTTCTCACTAAAACCACACAGCAAAATATTTTTATAGCTTTAAATGTCCTTTTTTTTTTTTTACACATGATAGCTGCAACATCATACTACCAGTTAAATTACAGATAATTCTTCCATAAAACTCATTGTTTTAACTTCAGAGATTAGATTTTTTTTTAAATAATCTGTTCAAGTTTTATTTTACTTCCATTAAATAAGTTTCATGTCTTCTCTGAACACAGCTCTGGTTCTTGTGTCTTCTTTACTTCCTTTAATGAGCCTACACATTAGATATAAGATAAGGTCAATATGAATATGTATCATAATATGTTATATCTATACATTGAATCTGGTAAAATCACAATGAGCCTGTCAAACATTTCTAAAATATGGTTGAATGATCTGATGAAGGCATCTTCAGTTAATTTACAAAAATTAATCCAAGAATATTTACAAAGAACATCCCAACTAGTTACTATTACTGGGGACATTCAGCTGCTCCTGGAGGCCTTGAGAGAGTTAAAAAGAGAAAAGAAACTAGAGAGCAGAGCAGTAAAGGGACAGATGGTTGAGCATAAAGAGGAAGAGAGGAAGAGTAGAGGTCAAAAGGAGAATGCAGATGGGAGAACAGGGGAGTAAGCTACAGCGTAAAACCTGAAAGCGCACATACACACAAAGATGACAAGGAGCCAGAAAACTGGGGTTGGTCAGCTTGATTGGGAATCCTTTCAGAAATCTCCCAGAGTTAGAGTTCTGAGGACTGATAGAGACGGATCATGGGGGACTGTGGGAAATATGCCAAAGAGAAGTTTTCACTGGCATCAGCACATGTGTTTTGGAGGAAGATCCATCTCCCTCTCCTCACTACACGAACACGCATATGGCAGGAGAGGAAGACTATGTGCACAGGCACAGGCACTGAAGATATGCCAGCATGCTCTGTAATTGTCTCAGTGTGACTGTGGCCACAGCTGTGGAAGACACATTATATAAAAGCAGACCCTCCTCCATGGATACTGTCCACTGACTGTGTAAACTAGTGACTTTATTGGATCAGTTTCACACGCCTCACAGATAAAACTGCTACCACAAACACACTTCAAAGGCAGTGATCTGTTTACTATAGCTTCTTGCATGATTATTGCAAAACCATAGAGACTGGTAATAAACTCAAAAGTGTGACCATCCAAAACTTGCATCATCAACTACATTGTGCAAATGAAATAAATAGATTGTTTTTTCATTGACACAACAATCCCCAAAAGATCTGACCCGATGAACAGCTTTTGAGACTATGAATATGATCATTAATAAGGCCCATGAAGCAACTGGGAGCAGATGTTGGTACAAGCTAATCCCACTCAATATTTATTCAAAATTTTCTATTGAGTAATATAAGTTTAATGAGTACTATCAATAGGATTACTTGCAAATTAATGTTTATTGCCACTTTAAATTAATTACCATAAACCCACATTTGTGCAAGCAACAGACACATTCTCCCCTCTTTGTTTCATTGTGCTGCTGAGACAGAAGTATCTAAGGAAAAAAATAATCCTGATTATAGCACATAGCATCAAAAGGAGTAATGGTAACATTAGTGATTTTCAAAAATTCTCATCTACAAATCAGAGTTGTAATGGTAACAGTTGCAGGAAATGATAATTTAAGTTCAAATATGATTTGTGTATTCAAATATTTCTATTATGTTTACCTTTTTAGTGTGAAAACTATTAATGATTAAAATTGGATGAGTTTAAACTGATTATATTTTAACATTCCCAATATAACATCTATAATTGTTATGCCTATGTATTTTAATGATCAAGTAGTAAATATACAAAACATGTAACATAATCAAACAAACCTGAAAACAGCCTAAGCAGATATTCCAAAGAAAACTGAGAAAGTTCATTCTATCAATTAACACATGGCTGCATTTCAAATGCAATATTTTTCCCCATCATTTTTAAATACCATTTTTAAATCTGAGTGAAGTTCTGACCATAGAGAGTGCCAGCAGGTGTTTGGTTTCTCACAACCACGCTGGGTTTCTGCTACATGCTCTTTGTGTTTTGTTAAAGTTGGACATGACATTTGGAGCACTTTCAATATATGATTCTAGGCTGAAAAAGGACAGAGGTTGGCCTACACAGCAAAATTATTTTCCTACTGAGGAGCTTTTGCTACTTTTGGGAAGCTCTTTCAAAGTCTGAAAGATTCAGATGAGGGTAATTAGAGTTAGATAAAAAAAATCTATACATATATATGTTTTCCTATGGACTGAAGGCTCTATAAAAGTTGATAGAAAAGCCAATAAAATGGTGGTATATTATCTGTAGCAAAGAACAAGTGGTTTCATCATCTGTATGCCATTGCCAGGAACATTGTGACTGAATTGCCAATCAGATGAAAAAACACCAAAATCGCCTAAAAAAAATACAGATTCACTCCACCTGTGCAGTTTGTCTGAGCTATAAATGTGTGTGTATCTGATTGAGTCTTATGAGCTGCAATAAAGCATTTGTTGAATGAGAGGCCACAGAGCTGTGTTTTATTCAATTAAACTCCTGGGGGTGGTGCAATGGCAAATAAACTGGAGCGTAACAAACTCCCACCGCCACACATCACTTTGCTAATCAGACAGCAGCAATGAGGCACACACGCCGCGCATGAACTACAATGCATATACATAGCCAACTGGAGTGAAAAGGTCAGTCGGAGACCGTATCCTCCGGGGAGACTTCTTAAAAAACGCGATTAGCATTAAGCTGAACCTTGAATGTACATTTAAACCCACATCATCAACTCTGCAAATGAGAAAAGAGACCTACATTTAAAACAGTACTGACAGGCTTTACGGACGTCATATTTAGCAGTTTCAGCTCATAAGAGGCTGCAAACATCACAGACATACATTCACAGGACGAGGAAACTGCTGTGAAAGCCGTGTAATTGTCAGACTATCCTGAGTGATAAAAGCCTCATTCACATGAGAGGCTCCATTAACCTCCAAATCAGTTGGCTCACTATTACATCCTCTTTACACACACATCTACATTACCCTCAGTGCTGTTTCAGTGAACTGTGCCTCATACTGTGGATATGGATGAAGGCTGAAGCTTTTTTGTTTGATTGTTTTTTTTTTTACACCAATTCAGGTATAGTGTATTCAGCAGCTGATTAGGCTTATCAAGTCGATGGTGCATGGGCTGAGCTGGAAGACTCGAAATTCACACTAATCTAATCTACGCTTCATGTTTATTTAACAGACCAAAAAAATCAATTAAGAATACAATTATAAACAGATTAAGATAAGGTTATAATTCAGTCTCTTTGTACCATGTTTTTTTAAGTACAGTTTTTTGTGTCGTCATACCTCAAAACGTGTAGATCAGGCTTTCACTGGCCTCTACTGGTTCATGTTTTTGTCCGTGGTTTGGCCTATGAACTCCGACTTTGGCTGATTTTGATTTTCATTCTTAGGGTAATTACACTCACAAACTGATTTGCATAAAGCATAATTTTAATTGAATAAATTTAGCAAAATGTGACAGTAAAAGAGAAGAAAATTGCTGCAGGACTACAGGTAGTGATGGTATTTTTGAAGAAATAACTTACAATTGCAGTTTATGCATCAAAGCATTTGACAACAACAATGTTCAAAAACACTTAGAGGGCCCATAAAAGAGGTAAACTAAAGACTCTTCTCAATAAGTGACTTAAAAATAATAACTAACCAAAAAAGTATGCACATCTTAGCTTACAAAACTGACACAAACACACATGAATGTAACTTATAGTGATTCCACAGTCTATTTGCTAAACATCTATACTAACAAAGGACCAAAGTTATACTTTTTCATAATTTTGCTGTAATAAAATTAGACATCAAAACTCACACAAAAGGTCAAAATAATGACTCAAAACAGAATGTAGTACTACTGTGTCAAACTTAAACATTAGAAAACACAGTGATTTTCTGAAAGTACTGCTGTTAACTTTAAGGAATATTTAGCAGTGGCTACAGCTCCTGTGGTTCCCTTAGCAGTGCCAGATTTAACACAACATATGTGTGGGTGGGTGTGCATGCTTCAAGTGTGTTTGCTGCAGAGTGACAGTAGTGGGAGGAAGGGAGTCACACACCATCTCATCTTCCTCAAGCTTCTGTCCCCTAGGTTGGTTAGTTGCATAACGGATGCTGAGACAGAACGTGGGCCAACTTCATGTAGCTCAAAACTGCAGTCACTCAGTACCTGAGGCTACAATTCTCTTAAGAACATGTTTTGATTTACGTTAACATTTAATGGTATAGATTTGATTTGATTGTAGGCGCAAAATCTCTACCTCAACGAAGAAGATCTTCTTGTTACGAAGAAGATTTTCTTCGTAGCAAGAAGATCTTCGTAGCAAGATCTTCTTGCTACAAAGCAAGAAGATTTTGCTTCGTAGCAAAAATCTTCTTGCTACGAAGATTTTTCTTCGTAGCAAAGAAAAAATCGTAGCAAAAATCTTTGCTTTACGATTTTTGAAATCTCATGAAAGTCAAACTCAGTAAAACAAAAGCACTTTCTGGATGTGATTTTTTTTAGAAAAATAAAGTTAGGTGAACACATGTATGTCTCAAAAAGGTTTGGATGTCATAAAAACATTTAATATTCCTTGTCAACCATTTCAGAAACTAAAACTCATATATCATAAATTCATTAAAAATAAAGTGAAATATTTTAATACATAACATTCAAATTCTTATATTTTTTGAGAAAATTTGAATAATACATGAGATCAATAAAAAAACTAGAACATTAGCATCCATCCATCCATCCATCCATCCGTCCATCCATCCGTCCATCCATCCATCCGTCCATCCATCCCAGACTGATAAATTTAGTGTATTATGTCTTGAAGCTCTTTAAACCGCTCCTTTATCCCAGTAAAGATCTTCTATTTTCTTTCTTTCATTTGTAAATGAGGTCATTTATAAACCAAAGTGTGCTAAATTCTGGGCAACAGGCAGAAAAAAAAAAACAAAAAAAAAAACACGTCTGAGAAAATGCGCTCAGCCATGGTCTGTAGGCCTAGTGATATTTCAACAACAAGATCAGCTTCTAAAAATATGAACATCACATCAGAGGCACCACAAAGGTGCTAATCTTGTCAGTGCTATGATCACCATGATTATAGTGACACTCTCTCAATCACTGGGACTGTAATAACACATTACCTCTTCAGTCATATTCCATGGCTTCGCTTCCAGAACTCACCCTCTGCTTTTTCTTTTTTTTTTTTTCAAACAGAGAGACTAAACCCCAGACATCCACACACACACGAGCGCTATGAGGCTCAGTGCAGCATCGCTGGCTGCAGACTGGAGCAGAGGTCGGCCGCACCCTGCTATTATCCCCAGAGACTTGTTCAGTTTAAAGGCAGCGCTGCAGCGTGCTGACTGACGGCTCAATGGAGGGTCTGCTGGGAGTTTGCTAGCAGGTGAGGAGACTGACAAGCAAAAGGGAGAACACACACTGAGGGACATACAGTAAAGGCGCACTCATAGACACACACCAGCAGATACACAAATGCTGCCAGTCAGCTGTGAGTAAAACAGGCATGGAATAAAACCCTCAAATGCACACGCCAACACACAAAGTACAAACAGGAATGCAAAGCGCTGCAGTGACACATACAGAGCCACATAGAGTGTGGTAATAAGGCAGTGGTGGTCTCCAGGGACAGAGCCAATGGCCGCAAAGAGCGGAGAGCGGAAGCAGCTGGCTGCTGAAATGCTTCCCCTCCTAGCACTGTAATTTCCTCCCAGAGGCACACCTGGGCCGTCCACACACATGGAGTGTCTATGTGTGTGAAGTTTGTGCTCGCGTGTCTCTTGTGTACATATGTAGGAGTTGTTTTCTTTTTTTTTTTTTTTTTTGGCCTACAAGAATATGACTTTACACACTTTGATTCAGAAATACAAGAATAGATACAGCTGGTACAGTTAAAGCTAACAAGAGTTTGGACTGGTACAACCTCATTCCAGTGAGCATTTTGGTCTTGTATAGTCCAGTAAGGTTGAGCTTATTATTGGTGTTTTACTCCCTTTTATTGCCACAAAGTTACATAAAGTAGCCCTAAAACATTCTTAAATGTTCAGTTTTCTTATAACTAATGTTAGCCCAGCTAAATTTGGCTAAAGTATTAAAAAAGTATAATAACTGCTTGCAGGAGTAGTCGTCCGCAGCAAACCCATGACATTCATAAACAATTACTATTATTATTTATGGTGCTTCAGACTTAAGGGATCACTTGAAAAGGACAATATGTATATATATATTCATTTATGCCAACTATCTAGTATTAAATTATCAATTACTGTGGTAATTGTTAAATAGATTAAAAATCAAAAGCTTACTGATTTCTGATTCAGTGAAAACTAATACACTTTCGCAAAGTAAAGTTCAATCTTTTACGTTGGGAAATCGTATCTGGAATGCATACCAAGTTTGGTTTGGCCTGTTTGGTAGCTACCTTCTCACACACATATTGAAACATCGCCTGTATTCGAAACAAAAATAACCAATGGTAGCTCACAACGTGTGTCGCCAAAACCCATAGATAAACCTGACACCTGTAAGCAAAGCAGCCTCTGGAAGAAGTTTTAAGATATCATATAATACAATAATAAATTATTAGTAGGGTTCTGTTCGGTAGATTTGTTTGCAGCATTTCCTTCACTTGTCTTTGTACTAAATAAAAATGTAACGTTTGATTAAAATACTGCAAAGAAGTAAGAATGCCTGCTTTCGTAAGTAAATATAAGGTTTCTCATAAAAGCATAAAGGCAAAAAGGATTTATTGACAATAAAAGATTCAGATTTGCTGCAAAGGACAGAAAATTGAACTCTGTTGCGTTTGGCTGCTCAAAACTGAACTAATTTGCTGGTGGTGGTGCAGGTGTAAAACGCACGGCCCATGTATGGACACACCGGACCTCTATGCGGCCGTCACGGGTTTGAGCCTCTCTCATAGTCCACTATTCTGTCATTTGTTGTCAAATAAAGGTCACTACAGCCAAAACAATTCTTTAAAAAATTAGCTGATTGATGCCATACATCTTAAATTCAACTTAATATCCCCACATGAAGCAAATTCTGCTCATTTTCTTTTCACACAAACTATAAAAAGTGCAGAAAGATGCCCTGTGGCTGAGAAATTGAGGCATTTAAAGTCTCAATACCCTTGAGTTGGAAACACACAGAGACAAGAAACCAAGTCCTATCAGAGAAAACACTAACTCTGCTCTCTCTGTTGTGGTTGTGGGATGAAAAAGAGCAGGACGAAAATCAGCTTGGGCCAAGAAAAGCACCAATAACAGAAACGACACAGACAATACGGAAAGAGGAAAAGAAAATTAAAAATAGGGACAACGATCAAAGCTGCAGGTGAAATAGTATAAAATAAAATTTTTACAGAAGAGAAGAGACAGATTGAACGATGGAGCTCCGTCCGCTGAGGAACAAAAAAAAAAAAGTCAATCTTTCATTTTCTATCGCTGCAGCGATTAATTGATGAATGTACCACATTAATAATGAGGGTCGCTTTCTCCATTTAGAGCATTGATTCACACCTCCCTGGCTTACGGTGCAAGAAAGCAATCAATCTTGCTCCTAATTCCTTCTGTTCTTTTTCAGATCCTGTATTGCCTTGCTAAATATAACTTCCTTCCTTCTGACTTTGCCGAGCAAATAAGTCAGGCTGCGGATAAAGCACGCCTACCACGGGGAATTAACAGAAATGATTGATTGATCTATGATGTTAATGTCCCTGATTGATCTGCAGGAGTGATTACCTGAGAAACAAAAGGCAAAAAAAGTATAAGACGAAGTTAGTTTGGTGTTAACTACAAGTCAAGCTCTGCATAAACTCTGCAAGGTGCTTTCTTATATGTCTGATGTTACAACAACATGATGCAACAGCTGGAAGGTAAACTTTGTGTTTACATAATGTTTCTAAAATAGCAAAGACAAAAAGCAAAAAAAAAAACAGTGCTGAGAAGTGGAGAGACATCCACATGAAATACCACTGGGAGCAGCACATGCCTGCCTGCTTGTCTGTCTGTCTGTCTATCAGTCAGTCTGTCTGTCTGCTTAGCCTTGAAAATCCCAGCTCTCAGAGCCAGACGACCACAGAACTGATGCCCACGCTGTATGTGCACGCACGCAGACGCGCGCACACACCAACACACACACACAGCGGCCTGTTCTATCCTACGCTATTGATCCGCACCCCACTCTTCATTAGAAAGACAGATTCAAAGGCAACAAGGAGCAGTGAGACGCACTGAGAGAGTGTGTGTTTCCTTTGTCTGCACACCCCCAGCATGTGCGCGTGCGTGTGTGTGTGTGTGTGTGCTCTAAAGTGTAAATTCACAGTCAGGGGAGTTGTGTAAGCTTTTTGGTTACATCCTTTACATGCCTGTGTTCTCAATAAACTTTTCCCTGTTCTCCCCAGCGTGTACATGTGGTCAGGCTGCAGAGACGTGGCTGTAAGTGGATGCATTGCCAGGTATTAGTAACATTGGGAGCAGATTTATGTTACTCAAATGCAGTCTGTCCTCGCTGGGTGTTCCTATGGAAACTCTCTCACTCTCTCGGTATATTATTAGACATTCTCGAGTCAACCGCTCAGAATAGGAAGACACAGATCTCATCTGTTGCAATGTACTCATTATAATGAGCTTCGACTCACACCTGTATGGTCCCCCTTTGTGATTAGTCGTAGTGCTCCTACACAAGCATCCAAATATTTTTGGAAAAGAAAATCTGGAAAACATTTGTGTGAGTCAAAGTCTGAATGCTGCCCAGAAACTGTTCAGAAATTACAATGTCTTTTTGGACGATGTAAAAATTGTACTTCCTACTTTTTGTGACTAGTTCAAAATTACAGACAGATGGCTTGCCACTGGGAGCTTTTATTCTCCTAGGAAGGGTGTCGGTCTGTTAGGTACTGATCTGCAGACTTACTCCACCTCCCTGGACAAAACGCCATATTAAGCAGGAAACTTTGAAATTACTATTCATGTTGCAACTGTGTTATAAACCTATGCTAGAAAAAAAGCGTAACACTTGCACTTTTACACAGTCTAAACTCCTTTTGAACTTTGGATTGCTGTATTTTTTGCCTATTTTCCATAGAAAAAAGGCAAAAAAAAAAAAATTATATATATATATATAGTTTATAGTGACCAAAAACAGTAGTAGAAATTATATTTGACATTTCATTTTCTTCATCGACATTAAAAGATGTTAAAGTTAAAGACAAGAAGAAGGACAAGTTAATTGCAATTATTACATTTTTGCTAGATGTTGAACAAACATAAAGTCACTTTTTAAACAAAATTTTTACTTTGCTTTCATGATTATATTTACATCTTGGTTAGTTTCTAACATATTT
The DNA here is from genome assembly GCA_903066815.1 of Brachyrhaphis roseni. Classification (NCBI taxonomy): domain Eukaryota; kingdom Metazoa; phylum Chordata; class Actinopteri; order Cyprinodontiformes; family Poeciliidae; genus Brachyrhaphis; species Brachyrhaphis roseni. The sequence goes on from CAEFZY010058709.1 coordinate 12,013, forward strand.
GCATGTTTTCCTTCTCTCTAACCCTACAGATGGGACGCTGTGTCAGACCCTTGAATTAATAAACTAAAGTCCCTTCAAGATGTTTCAGTGTTTCCATTTCAGTAAAAAATATATAATGCCTATAGCTGGTAAATTTATTTTATGCTGAAGTTGCCATTATCAGTAGACCATGTGTTGCTCCATATGTCACACCTTTCTTGTTGGGAAGTGAATACAGTAGCAGCAGGGTACATTGGAGTACAAGTTTAATTTTGATTGCAGCATATGACACACTGTCTTTGCATATCATAGTTTGATACAAACAAGGTATGAGAAGGACAGGGAGGGTGCCATATGTTATTCAGACCGAGTTGAGTGCATTATTGTCAGAAATTGAAGAACTAATAAGATTTGACAATTATCATCCGTGACCCGACTAATTATTTACTAGCAATATAAGCAAAATAACAATGTTTCCAATTTTCCTCTATTTTATGCAATGAAAGATTATAGAAACAGATAAGTTCTTTTAATTTTAAATAGAAAAAATTCACCTTCCAGGACAATTACAGCACACTATAAGATAATGAGAGGGTAAATTTACACAATGCAATTCACAGCAGAATAGTCAAACAAACTCAGTTTTAGCTTGGCATGAAATGCCCCAAATGGCCAGACAGTATCTGGCCAAGCAAAATAAAAAAGGTAAGTATGACCATACGTGTTATTCAGGTGTGTGGGACTCATTCTCTGCTTTGTCCACATGGTTTAAACCTTTTGTATTACAAAACATATGGAAAACAATGACTCGTGTTGTGTCAAACTTTTACGAGCAGAGCTGGCTTTTTAATTGAGTCACTGTTTATAGCTCAAGCGGCACAGCAGACTTTTAAAATAAAAATAGCTAAGCAAATACAATATTTAGAAATGAAAATACTGATGAGAAAAGCTTTTCTCTGTAATTTGGCAGTTTTTGCACCAATACTGTGGGACTCTGCTTTGTCCGCAAGGTGTAAGTTCAAGGTGACACAGAAATATGAGAATGGTGCTGAAGTGTGCATGAAGAGCTTTTAGTCAAGGATGTATAAAAGTGGAGGGTAGCACCATGGGAACCAAAGACTAACCTCTGGAGTGGTAGTCCGCCGCTGGGCTGCTGATGGGCACTTTCTTAACAGCTGACGAGCGATAGATGATGTGTGTCCTCCCTCCTCCTCCATCCTCCTCTTTTTCTATTACTCCATCGCCCCTTTCCACTGGTTCAATAAAAAACTCCTCTTTCTCTGTCCTGATCATGCCAGCCTGAAAGAAGAAAATGGATAATATAAAGATAAAGTGACCTCTGAAACGTGATAAAAGATGTCAGCAGCTGATGTACTATGCTTGACTCTCTTCTTACATCGTTCACCTATCTAATCCTTTACAGACAGAAATAGCCCTTGGTTAATCCTGTTGCTATGTTTGGGTCATGCTGGAAAGAAAGAGAAAAGAAGAAAGGGAGGTGATGCTTTCTGGGTCCCCTGTGGTGGTCCAGAGTGACACCTGGCATCTAAAATGACCAGCACACAGGAAAGAGATGAGACTATCGCACTCCCATCTTCAGCCAACACATCTTGTCAGGTAATTCCTCTTTTTTTTTTTCACACACACATCAGTTGCACACAAACTCACAAGAAGTTGGTGAAAGGAGAAGCGACATAAAGAAGGAAGAGACAAGAAGGAGAAAGGAAGCGTGCATACAAATAACACAGGCGCAAAAAAGGAGTAGCGCGCACAAATATGGGGAAAGCAGACTCTGGGAAAATTGCCCGTCACTCTCTCTTATTCCATCTGTCTGTTTAAGACAACTGGTAATTACCAAGGCAACGCACTGCTGTAGAGGAAAGCCATGGGGAGATCACACTGAGGATTGAGAGGCTTTTGAAAGGAAGAGAGCAAAAAAAAAATAAAAAAATAGAAGAAGAGCGACTAATAAATGAAAAATGAGAAAACATCAATATGATCAGCACTGGCTTGTCTGCTTCTGCTTTGACATCTAAGAAAGGAATGATGAGCAAGTTAAAGAGAACAAAACGAGCAATGTGAAGAATATGCAGGATGCATTGCAGAGGAATGTGAATTGTAAAGCTGTGTGTGCTCATGCTACTGCACTGAATAGCAACATATGGCCCATATAATCTCACTTCTAGAAAATGTTATTATTGTAAAGTAGATGAAATTTAGAGCTGCAGAGTGGCGTGCAACAGGAGCGCAATTTTACATAAACCAGAAATAGAATATGTAGCTTGTATTTCAAACAACTACCTCAGAAATATGAGCCAAGAGATCTTCTGTAATATAGTCTGCTGAAAGAAATTCTCTCTGTCTGCAGGCTAAACCCTGTATAATGACCCTGAAGGAAATTATACACACACACAAAAGAAAGAGCATTTCTTTTGTATTATATTAATAAAGTATTTTTTAATTCAGTTTTAATTAAAATTCATTAAACAGAAGTGCCACATGGCTCACAGGTAGAGGAGCTGTACCGTACACTACATTCATTGACGCAGTTGCAAAACCTGTAGTGTTGATTTTTTTTTTCAATTTTAATAACTCTGAGTTAGTGGGTGTGGATTTTGGAGTTGCTTCAACATTTGTTCTGATCAGGAAGCTCTGTGAGTATTGTCAGTCAAGCAGGTTAAACATTAATCTCTGCAGTTAAGTTAAATTCACTCCAGGCGAAATGATCACAACATCTGGTTTGTTGATGGTTGGATCTGCTTCCTTGTTAACAAGTTTGTGGTTGACCATTTTCATGCTTACAAAGTTTTAGAAAGTAATGAAAAAGATGTTAAAGCAGATAGTCTTGATTTCTAAACCCTTCACACACATCGCGCACAAAGTGCTGATGGTGGAGATAAGAGCCAGTATATTGTACCTTTATTTTCTTAGGGTAAAAGTTGCGCCTCATCTTTCTGTACCATAATTCCCTCAGAGAGGGACTATTCGTAGAATTAATGTTTATTATTAATAATTTTAGTTAGCTATTTACCATTCTTCTTTTAGTGATTACCGTAATTTCCGGACTATAAGCCGCGACTTTTGTATCACGCTTTCAGCCCTGCGGCTTATACAATGATGCGGCTTATTTATGCATTTTTTCTAACGGCTGCCAGCGGCGCTCGAGCAGAAAAGGTAAGAGTGAGACAGATGGAATATATGTGTCGAGGAAGACGCAAGTTTAATGTAACTTAACATGTCTCAGTGCACAGGAGGAAGATGAAGACGGCTCTCAGTGACTTTTACCGGTATGTTTTTTTTAACCACCAGACGCGGCAGTAACCAGCTGTGTTACTGCCGCGTCACAATCTCTGTTTGGAAAGAAAAGCTAAGGTATATTATTAAAACTTTGAAAACTCGTTCTGTGTACCGTCTGTATGTAGGCACATGCGGCTTATAGACAGGTGCGGCTTATGTATGTACAAAATGGTTTTTGCTTTAAAAATGTACTGGGTGCGGCTTATAATCAGGTGCGCTCTATAGTCCGTAGATTGCGGTAGTCTATTCTTATTATTTTGGTTTTTGTGTTCATTATAGTACATTATGTGATCAATATAACATAATTAACACAAGTAAGAGTACACTTAAGTAGTGCCATAAAACAAATAAAATATCTACCTACCTACCTTTTTCTTTCCTTTGACAAACCACTGACCTATACTCCACTAACTTCAACCACTACACACAGACACACTTTTGTTTTGCCATTTCTGTCTTCCCTCTGCTCACATCTTGCTATTTCATAGAGTCATGGTGCGGCATTACTATCGGATCTGATGGATCTGAGATGGTGCATGCATTCCAACCCCAGAATACCAAGCAGAAGGCAGAGGAGAACCCGTCAAAGAAAAAAAAGATGACGTGTGGGACCAGGGGACATGGCTGGATCGATCCGAACAGGCATAGTCGGGGTGGGAGGGTTGCACAGAGAGGGACTGGGAGTATGAGAAAAAAAACTGACACGTTCTTTAAAAAAAGTGACGCGAATAAAGCATCAAAGGCTGTGCTCACATTTACACAGTGGGAAGAATTGTCTTCATCTCTTCTAAAACAGCAGCAGCCAAGCCCTAGACAAGAGGATTATGGAGATACTTGTGCAAAAACACTGTGTCCAGGAAAAGTGAGAGGAAATCAGACTCACTGGCAGAACACTAGCAGCTATCACAGGCCAACACAAGCAGGGTCATGGATGGAATTGGTATAAAGAGAATCACGTCAGCTCATTTGCAAATGAAAATCTGAAAAATGTGGCTTGCATTCATTTAATCTTTTCTCTGATACCTCTAAATGACAATAAGAAAGATGAAAAAACAAATTTAAGTTCTGTGTGTAATTCAGTCTCAATATAAATACAGATCTGTAAATGCCTTGGAGCGCTGTAGGAGAACATTAAAGAGTAAACAGCATCATGAAGGCAGACGGGTCAAGGAGAATGTTGTGTAAAAGCTTATAACAAGATTCGGTTTTAAAACAAGCTTTAATCGTTCCTCAGAACACTGATAAATCCATTAGAATAGAATATAAAGAGCATGACTCCAGGTTTTACTTTGAGAAATGGTGTCAGAAAGTCAGAGGCTTCATCACTGGAGAAGTGTAAAAATGTTACAGTTCCACTGGAAATGGGCTCCATGTAAACGTAGAGTTTTAACTGCAGCCGAACGGGGCTCCACAACATGCTGACTCTGCATGTCGCACTTTCAAAACCATGCATCATTTTACTTTCACTTCACAATATTACACTACTGTATGTTTTTCTATCCTATCAGAGCTCATTAAAACAGATTTAAGTGCTTTAATAGCTATGAACTGATGACAAATCCCTTCAGTTATAAACTAACCACTGTACTTTTTTTTATCAAAATTGATCTTTCAACAAATGCACTACTTAAATTTGAACAATCTTCCAAAAGTTAAAACAGCCTTGATCTAATCGGCGTGTTCATGCTTTTCCTCTGGATTTTACCTCTGTAAAATTTACATCCATATTCCTAACAATAATGCAATATTCACAAATAATCATTCAATAATGATGGTTTATTCCAAGTGATTTTTCTCATATGAGTTTTTCTGATTCCTTCTATGTAATTGTCAGATTTTTAGTTTAATCGCTCTCTTCTTTAAGGAGTGCTACAGCTTCAGATGCTTCTGGCTGCTACTCTCTTATTACTCTAAATTCATTGTGCTCCTCTGGGTGATGAGTCGGAAGATGTTTTATTAAGTTTGACATGTTAAGATTTAGCTTATTAGCTTCATTTCCCTCATGAGCCACTAAAACTGAACACAATCCGTCTCTACACTATATCTTCATCTAAAAGCATTTTGTCAGACTAGTCTATGAATATGTTTCTCCCAGACTGAAATGTAATTCCTTGCAATGAGAAGGTTTCAGTAACTGGTCGAAAATGCTGCAATAAAACTACAGTGAGGAAGAGATTCCACAGAGATCTTTTTTTGTTTTTTACATTTGTATCTGTGTGTTTTTTTCTTTGTACATTTCAAGATAACATTTTAAATTCTTCTCACAATGGGGAAAAAAAAAAATCTATTTTCCTGAACTTCAGATCTTCAGTATAAAAGGTGGAAGTCGATATGAACTCAAAGCTCTGATGAAGTACAGCTTTGGCTTTTTGTTTGGGGATGTCATGGTTCTGCAAAAGTAATCAGATATACTCCTTTAACTATTCCACATTCCGTGTTGTTGAAACCACAAACTTTAAAGTATTTGGGGGGGATTTTATATGACAGAGAAACACAAAGTAATATAAGATCTTTAATTATAAAAAAGAATAAACGGTTTAGAACATCTTTTACAAATGAGACTTTGAAACTCATGGAATACCTATGTTTAAAGTTCTTCATAGAACCACCTTTTGATGCTATAGCAGGTTTAAGTCTTGTGGTATGTCTGTATCAGCACTGCAAGTCTAAAAACTGATTTTATTCCTAAAGGTTTATTTGCAAAATATCTCAATTTCAGTCAGATTGGACAGAGGACACATTCACACAATAGCTGCATTTCAATGATATCACATTATACACAACTGAACCCTTTTAAATTATTAATTAAGGTGAGTGCATGTGGTGAAACTGGACTTTATTTATTAGAGGTGTAACAAGATCTTGTATTATTAAAACATTACATTACTCCTCATTAAGGTGCAGAAATCATCTGAGCACTGATCAGTTGCAGTCAGCATAGCTTTGTCTGATGAAGATGCCCAACCTGCACCTAAATCATTTGCTTGGCACCATTTTTGGTTTCTGCTAGGAACTGTAAGTGGCAACAGAGTGACAGAAAAGACACAAGCAATGTTTAAGTTCCCCAAGTTATTCAGACAAAAAAGGCAAAAAGCATCACTTTAACAACCAATGGATGAATGTCTAAGGGTAAACTGAGTTACTTAACAATCACAGTGGACTCAATCAAGAGTAACCTGGAAATGTGTAATAGCATCGAAGCACTGTACTAAAGTCTGAAGTGACTAAAAACTTCAGAAAGAGAAAGACCAGTTTGTTGATTTTGTGGCAAAATCTATATAAAAAAATAAAGGTATGTAAGTGTTTTTTTGGTGTCATTTTATTTTTATATTATATTTGTAGTTAGCTCCCACTCTCTTCCAAAAGCTACTGACCATGCTTCAGTAAGGATGCTGAACACCGAGTGTCCACTGTTGGATACTGTTTTCTCAAAGCCACACTCAGCCCTATTTGAAGCTTTGTGAGGAGTAACTTGAGACCAGGGCAAGAGACCAGAGGGGCACATGAGGCAGATGAGTAGCAGAAAAACAGCATTGGAGCAGAGGAACGGATGTTGTGGTCAGGATCAAAGTCACACCCAGTCAGAGCCCTTCTGTTCAGTCCAGCTCAGGCAGCATGCATGTGCACGTTTGATCCGTTGTCCCTGTGTGTCACTGTGTATGTTTGATCCGATTCATAACCCTGCTACTGCTGGCAAACACACGCAGTTGTATACGTGCAGGCAGGGCAAGCACAGTCACACAAACACACTTCCGTGCACAAATATAGCTTTGATAGTGACTCACTCCTACTGTGTAACTCTCCATTCATTCAGCATTTGAGTCATAACAGAATCAGCCTCGTACAATAGTAAGTCTGATTATGAAAATTAGGCACACTTCAACGAGAGAGATTGAGAAGACAATTTTACTTAATCACATCAGCAGCAAATTACTGTTTCGTGCAAACAGAAATTAGCCTCAATAGGACAAGTTTTGTGTTCAGATTACACATAAATTAGCATGAAATTTATGCTCTATAAGTATAGTTTCTAAAGTCTTTTGAGGATGTATACTCTCTGCTACTCTCTGTAAGTTAGAAAGCATGAGAATACAGAAATATAACCTTAATCATATAATCTAAAGTTTGTTTACATTATGTTTCACATACGCAGGTGTTTTTGCCTTTGTGATGATCTATCCGTATATTGCCTATGCCTACATTATATATTGCACTAAAAATGGCTTGGAGAGTTTTTTTATGCAATAGACTTAATAGAAAATAGCTTTATGCAAAGTGCAAATGGTGTACAGGTTTATAAAATTGTGTTTGCATGGGCTGCTGTGAAGATTTTGATAATTGGAGTTGTTTTTTAAAAAAAGTTGAAATACACTTTGCTCTAGGTCCAGCTTTGACCAGCCTTACTGCTCATAACTCCTTGAAACAATTCAATATATCCAAACTATCCATTTTTTTTCCCAGTTGCCTTCACATGGTGTAACATTGTCAGACTGCATCTTGTTTAAAAACTAAATTCTTTTTCTACCAGAAATCATTTTTTTGTAGCTCACTGCAATTAAAATTTAATTAAACTTGGAACCAGTCAAGACAATGTGAGACTCCAAAAAACAGACCATTTAAGGATTTACTTAAATCCAGGTTTCTTCTTTCTTTGTGTTCAACCAAGGATCATATTGCGGTCAGTGGGAGGTGTCAACACTGGTATTTATGGTTTTGCTATATTGAAAGTAAGTTCAGACAAAAGGAGAAAATTCCAGATCTTAGAATGAAAAGCAGCTTTTTACTCTCCTTCACCAAAAAATATTTTATATCATGTATGTGACAGCGACTAGACTTCAGAAAAAAAAAAATGTTCCTCCTGTTTTCGTCTGTAAGATATGAAAGCTATCCACAGGTTTTACATCTGTGAATGGTGTAAGCCAGATTTCAGGGCGATTTAAGCCAAAGAGGACTTAGTGATGTCCGCTCATCGCCGTCACCACTCTCAGCTCATTACACAGAGTGGTCTCCATAAATCGTCTCTCAAGAAAACAATTGGGAACAAAAAATAACTCTAAGCACCACACATCATTCTCACATAAATACACACGCATGACATCCCCATCCCGGCTACTCTTTATTTCTGATTTTGTGACTGCTCCTCATCTGACCTACATTTCTGATCAGGGTATTTCAACAAATAACACACTCTCCATTCTGTGTTTCTCACAAACACTGAAATAAATACTAAATGACCTGAGATTTTGACCTTCAGTCCAACAGAAATGAACTTCCCTCAATGAATAAAAACAAAAAAAACTCAACATTAAATGTGCAGCATGTGAAGGAAACGGCGCGCCCACTTGCAGTTCTACCGTAACTTCAATTTTAAACAGATCTTTCTGCAGAAAGCTGTTCTTCCTCTTCCATGGTGTGAACGCATGCATTTGAATGAGTTGATTTATGAGGTGCATAAATATTTTCTGGGAATTTTGAATCTCACAATGAAGCTCACTATGGCTGCATCAAATAACGTTCTATTTGATTGTGGATATATGTTGCAAAGTAAGAAACTGCTATTAAAATATATGTTATATAGCTAGGCCTGTATGCTGTGCTGCATCCAACCATACAGATGCAGTCAAAAGCACTGCATAAATAAGCATAATTTAAGATAAAATAACACTGTAAGCATGATCTAATTTTTTCAAACAGTATAAGTAACTGAAAATTGCCTAGTGCATGTTAATTATAATAAAAGCTTCCTGTGAGTTTAAGTTTTTCAACTTTGAACTCTTATAAAAGCTGAACTTGCAAACAATTTCTACCCTTCAAAACTGTCTTCATATGTTAGCGATATATTCTGTATTCTTCTTAGCTTTTCTGTGATTCTTGTGGTATGTTTCCAAATGTTTTTTCCACCTTACACCATCTTTTATATTATTTATTTCATACTGCAACAGGTGGGAGTGGCTGTAAATAAATAACTGAAGACGAATCCAGGAACTGGGAAAAAGAAGCAACAAACAAAGAGCACGATCCAAGCCTAAGAATAGCTGTCGTACGCCAAACCTGGTTAATGTGACAACTCGATCTGTGGAAATTTCAGCTCCCAGTGAGAGCGCTGACAGACAGAAACATAGTTGACAACAGTCTGGCAGACAGAACGCCAGACAGTCAGTTTGGGTCGCCTCAGTATCCCGTTCTCGCCTTTTCTCTCTCTCTGTCTCCAAATTCCCATTGTTATTAAGAAGGACAGAAGCTCCCTCCCTCTGTTTTATTTCCAAACAGAGATTATGAATCAGCAAAACAAAAAACAAAGACAAAACAGAGGAGTGAAAGTGGGCAAAAGAAAATATAATCTCATGGGAAGGGATCAAATGTGATACAATATCGGCACTATAATGAAAATTATTCAATTTGTATTATTAAAATGTTCAATTACACACAGGTGGGCTCTTTTTATTATATAGGTGACTTCAGACCTATCTATCCCTCCTCTCCTGAGATTCTGTTACTTGTGTGCTGATCAGTCGCTAAAAATCCCAATCAAAACACTAAAGTTTATAGTCGTAACGTGAGAGAACATTGAAATGTTTAAAGGGAAAGTGAATGCTTTTACAAGGTACTTAGCAAAAATAAATAAGCAGTGATTCAACTGAAAGAAAGAAGAACATGAGAGAATTATAATTATGTTTATACATTTACTTGGTGATCAGCTTTCCCAAAGAGCCAGTTGTTCTTGGCCTGACCAACATGAAGGAGCCCGGGCAAGTCTAGAGATTAATATGTTTTAGTTCACGAAAGCATTTTCTTCTTTTATTGCCTACACCGATTCTCAGTATTGTTTCAATGTAGGCTCCAAAATGTTTTCTTTGACGAGATGCCCTATAGGTCCTACCTGCTCCAAAGCAAGCGCCCTCTCTTTCTCACACACACTCACCCACACACACGCAAAGCAGCCATCAATCCTTTTTACCAGCCCAGCCGTGTCATCGATCAGGGTCTGCGAGTGTGTGTGCGTCTGTGTATTTTACCGTGCTCACATATGAGTGTGTGGTCTTCCAGATTGATAAATGACCACGATTAGTGGCGACTGACCACTCTATGATTGCAATCCAAGTCCTGTGGAACAGCTGTTCTCAGAGCAGTGCAGTCTGGAGCAGTCTGTAATTAATACAACAGCACTTTAATGAATTACAAATCTGCCACGGGCCTGGGATCGGCTGTCCAGTAATAATGACACAACTGTACCTGTAAACTCAGAGGAAGTCAGAGGAAACCCATGTAGTATTTGTTTTGTGAAGCGATTTCAAAAAGTAAAGCATGAGGGCTTTAGCACTTTTAGGTTTTTATAAATGTCATCAATTTTAGATATTAACATGGTTCATAGGAAGAAGCTTAACATAATTTTTCAATGAATAGAATCCACCTTTTTGCCATTTTTCTGGGAAGCTCTTTGTCTCTGCCCTCAAATGTCAATTATGCTTCCACCCTCCTGACCTATCTACCCCTCCCCTCCTGCTAAAAATCCCTCACACGTGTGCAAATACATTGCGACACATTTGCACACACATGCACACACACGCTGATCCACACCCATCCTCAACCTTATCTCTACTCTATCTCCATATCTCCAAATCTATTGGGTATACCTGTAACCTAGCAACAGAGCAGAGTGAAGAGATCCACCCCTACCTGCTCGCCACGCTGACAGCTGGACTCGGTAGCCAATTGGGCTGCTTCAGAGCAACGGCAAGAGCCAATCAAATGTCTGCTTTATCAGGGAGTTGCTGCCTTGTTCTCCACCTTTCTGACCCCTCATGTGAGGGAAGAACAGGCATCTGCATGCACATGTAAAATGAACACACTACTGCAGCCATACTCAAGCACGGACACTTCGGTCTGTTAAGGTCATTGGTCTAACTTGACGATTGATTAAATAGCAACCAATCAATTATGACCAAAGACTTGATGATGAGGAGACACATCACATGGAAAAGTACAAATGTTGGGAGCTTTCTGAATAGAAGATAATTGTTACAGACAGGTAGTTTCTTTTCTCAGTTACAATGAAGTTCTCCTATTAGTAACAATAAATAAATTTGTCTTTTTCTTTGTGGCCAAATCAAAATGCAAAACTATCCATTCATTTTTATTTCAATCTAAAAATCTGGGATAAACTTATACGTCCGAGTCAACTTATGTGATACATAATTTATATATTTTATGGTGGAAAATCAATGCAGAAGAAAAAAGAGAAACTGACACAATGTGCATGTAAATGTTGGAAGCCTAACCAGTTGATGTTAGATAGTAGGTAGCCAGTCTGAAGTTTTCTGTTTATTTTACTGACAGACATAATAATGGCGGCTATTCACATTACTAATTTGTCATTTTTTTGTACTGTTGGGTTATTAGGAGTACATATAAATACATGCATGTAGGCTGTTTAATGTTCTTGTAATTTGTTGCATAGAAACCATGATATAGAACTTTAGCAAACTGCCATAAGGATGCTCAGAATAACTTCATCTTGATTAACATCCGTAATTGGTCATAATTGGTTAAATGTCACAGGTGCAAACAAGGATCACAATCAAAATAATTGGAAATATAATATGGTACAAGTATTCGGACAATAAAGTACAAAATAAATTACTTTAACAAAGCATGAATTGTGGTCTTGTGGTAGGAAAGAAAAAAAGGTTTGACTTTGTCTTCTTAGAGAAATTCATCTACTTCAGCTACCACAAATTGCTAACTGATAGCACACAGAAACACTGGGTGTTTCAAGCTCAAATTACCATGACAGGAAACTGTTATTCTTTTTTTTTTTACCTTATGTAGGACTGTTTTAACATTATCAGCAGGTGTTATGCCACATGTGTCAGGCTGTGAAACTGTTTTTCCTCAACTTTCTGTCCCTTCCCTTTGCCTCTCACTCCTTTTATTTTCACATTCCTGCTCCTCTCCACTGGAAACTGTCAAAACCAGTGGAAGGTGGTGGGAGTAAGGTAGCGAGTGAGAGAGATGATCTCCCTCTCACTGTGTCGGCAGCTCAAATCACACTGCTTCTAAGGAGGGCGATCAAAGCACGAAAATTGTAAGGATTAATTAGACACATGGTGGACGGATGGGGAGGAAAGACAGTGGAAAAATAAACTGAAAAAGAAGGGAAGTCATCTTGGCTTTTAGAAGTTTACACAAGTGTACATTTTCCAGTCTTACAATAAGACACACGTCAAAGACAAGACTGACACTTTTTTTTTCCTCCACAAAAATGCATTTGCATTTCCAAAAAAGGGAATTAAAATGCATCCAAGGTCTTAACGTAGAATTCAAAAAATTCAAAGTATGCGGTCAAGTGGAGCTCTATCTGGACCACTGTGTGTGTATGTACTTATGCACAGTAGGCCTGTCTGTCAGTGCTACAGCCGATTTTCTCCTTGACGTGTGTGGCCACCCTCTACAGAAATGCGTTAAACACCAGCAACTACTTTTATTTTCATTCAGAATTTTAGAAATAACTGTAGAATTCTTGATGTATATATATATATATATATATATAGCCCACATCATAGAGTGTGCAAGGTAGGTTATAAAACATCTTTATTTTTCCTCATAAAATAAATTATTTGTGTATGGCATTGTAGAACAATGCCTCACTGAATTAAAATGATTTTTGCATTTTGACTGAATGACATTCCTAAATGCTGGACAAACAATGAACATTATGCAGTCAAAGAACATGCCAATATAGCCTTTCCACCTTTTAACTTGACAAGTCTTGTTTATTTTAACTAACTTGAAAATTAGATCCTAAAATTCTAAGTACGGTAAAACTGTATTATTCAACGTATGCATTTTACATTTGGATGGAAATGGTCAAACCGGACAGAATCTAAGATGAACCAAAAAAAAAAAAAACTGAGTTTCTGTATCCAAATCCAGAACCCTTCAGCTTTGACTGTGCTAATCACTCCTCTACTCCTCTACTCTATTTAAACATCCATCCATCCACAGATGGTTGGATGGATGGATGGATGGATGGATGGATGGATGGATGGATGGATGGATGGATGGATGGATGGATGGATGGATGGAT
>CAEFZY010058715.1:0-60199 GCA_903066815.1 Brachyrhaphis roseni
ACACACACACCCACGCGCGCACACACAGTCTGAAATTCACAGCACTTATGTGTTAGTGGAACATGGATGCCTTGAAGGAATGTGATTGAATTTAATGAACATAAAAAGCTGAACTCTGTAGGGGATTAGTGTTTGTAATCAACTTCTGTATCCACAAGTGATTCTTTATGGCACACAATGCAGTAATGCTCAAGTGCACCAATTGATTTATTATGAAGCCCACATCACAAGTTTTAGTTTGCTTCATTCTGGAACGGTTTCATGTTTCCATTGGCTATGAGATTATAGCTGCATTATATAGTACGCTTTGCTTCCCATGCGTTCCCATGTTTGTTTGTCTTCACATTTAGGTTTGCTTAGAAAGTTGCTTTTCACCTGCATTACATTTATAGGTGTCCATTTCTGCATGCTACTTTGTTTTCATATAATTTCCCAGCTTGTGTCTGTATTTGATGTCATGCCTTCCCGCCTTTTAGATCATCTTAATTTCCATTCATTGATTACAGCGCTCTCATGTTTAGAATTGTTTTGAGGGTGATTAAAAAGGCTTGATAATCAACAAATAAACCAAAATGGTTCTATGGGAATGTGCATGTTTTTAAAATCAAAAATCAAATCAAATTTTATTTGTATAGCACATTTCAGCAGCAAGGCATTTCAAAGTTATTACTCATTTCTGATTTACCAGAATATATCAGTGCATAAAGAACTTATCAGAAGTGTTCATTTTTCCTTCCCAGAAAAAACGTAAGGACGGCTTCTCATGAAAAACCTGGCCTTGTTCTCTTTGAGTCTTTCATATTAGTCAGAAAAGAGTCTCAAAATTATAGAAAAAATGTCATTCACTTTCAAGGTTTAAATTGCTGTATCACATTTTGCCTCTTTTAGAATGCTTTTGAGAACTTATGAAGTCAAAGTAAAATGAAACAAGTGAATAGAATTGTATGTTGTATGTTAGTAAAGACGATTGGACATTTTGTTTTTTGGACGAAAATGTCCAAAAAATTTAAAACAAAAAGTTCTTTCAAAGTTTTCTGGCCTAGCAAACTTCTGGCTTCAACTGTAGTTAGTATCTAAAGGTATATTGGCATATTAGCACTTGAAGACCATACTTTGGATATTGGAAGTAAATTACACACAGCAACTGGACAACCACATGCATTGCTAAAGCTTAACTGGAGAGCTGCCAATGAGTCGTGTTTGATGGGCATTTGGCCACTTTTGGTTGTGTATGTGCGGGCCTCACCCCGACCCTACATATTCCACCAAAGACTCCAATATCCTGATACCACAAATGTCAATAATCACAAAATTGGTACATGAGTTCTGTGTGTGCTCATAAACCTCCGTGACCTATTACACATAATGGTTACCATGCTGTGCTCGTCATAGGTTGCTGAAAATTTGCAAAGAAGACTATGCCTGTTCTGGCAATTTTATTTATGCCACAACGGGGTCTTAATGTTACTTACGCATGCTTCAACATTTCATGGAAAAGAAAACACAGACTAAATCAAACAGAACTTCTGTCTGTTAAGTCCTCAAAGCTCATTAATGATCCTAAACCCAGTTTAAATCTAACAGTCCCATTGTGGTGCTGAAGTATGAAACCCCACAAAAGGTTTTTGCAAGAGGACTCCAAGGTAGGAGGATTTCCAACACGAGAAAGTAATTAAAACTGACCATGTTTGAACTTTGGCTTGTCTTGCTTTTATCTGCATGACTTTTAATGTCGAAAACAAGCGTGTTTATTGTGAACCCAGAATCCGATCTGTGGGTGTTTCAGCACTGACTGCCATGGCTGACTCAAAAGAGAGGGATTTTCAGATTGACCGAGACGATTAGCAAATGTTACATAATCATTAAGCCTGAACAAACGTTCTCTCTCCCTCTGCCACAAATTCAATTCTCTCTCTTCTCCTTCATTAATCCCCAAATTCCTTCTATTTTCCTCTTTTCTTTGGGTTTTGTTTGGACCTGTCTCAGGGCTAACAAATGGTCAGTTAACAAGTTTGTTCAGAGACGGCCTTGAAAGCCCGCTCTTCCCACGATGGTACATACACCCACCAAGCCAGGCACACACTGCTCTAATTGTTTCCCTTTGGACAAAAACAGAATTCTTTTTAGATCCATCACCAGGCAGAAACAGACAGGTTTTTGACACTTTCACAGGGAGCTCTGTGCAACCAGGAAACCTAAAGGAAATTGTCTAATTGATGGCCACATGAAATGATTTCAATCACAAGGAGGAGCGGAGGCGAATCTTTGATCTTTTCTGAGCTAAAACTGAGAGCTGGATCACACTAGTTGTCGACTAAATACAGACATAAAAACTGGGACAAAAACAGTAAAATAATAGCCTTAAGGTATTTGACAAATAATCCGAAAACCTGTGTTAACTCTGCAAGTGTAGTAAGAAACTTGCAACCAGCATTACTACAGTTCAAAAAGTCAGACAGCCTGGGTAAAACCTTTGCATGCTTAATTCTAAAAACAACAGCTTGCAAAACATCATAAACTTGAGGCACTGTGCCTAGTCATCTCTGAGTATTTTATACAGTCATATTCAGTGAAGTAAGAAGTGAGTCTGATGAGGCTTGTTTTTTAGATTACCTTGTGAAAACAACATGTAAGTTGGAAAAACATTTTGTTTAGCCTACATTTCTGTATTGCAAATGTATTCTTATTGGTTTGATGTAATATTCAAATCTGCTATCTATCACATAAAATCCCCCCAGAATACATGAAAGTATATGTGTAGCAATAGAAAAAAAAGTGCAAAACATCAGGGGGTATGAATACTTTTTGAAAGGCACTGTACCTCTGATCTATGAATCCTTCACAGGTCCTGAAACTCAAGGAATGCATCACGTATTTGTTCATATTCAGTAATGACATATCTGTCAGACACTGTTTATCTGCTGGGCATTGTTTAGTTTTGTTATGACTCCTTTTATCAATGTCCATTTATTCAGTTTCCTCATATTGAAGTACACAATAAGGTATGATGCTCAGACAAAATGACTTGACTAAGTTCCAAAGGAAAAAGTTGAAAGTATCATCATCTATTTTGTGACTCATTGGCAGATAGTGAACAGGTAACATGAGAAACACAGGAATCAAAGTTCTCCAGCACCCAGATGGATTTTGTTCTGCTGGATTCCAGAGAGCATGTGTCTGACATCATGTGTGGGTTCATGTGTAAGATATAGACAGGAGGAGGTCATGGGAGAAGAACTGGGAGTAACAGATGATTCATGTTAGCCAGCACCAATGCTTTTACTGTATGAGGACGACACCAATGCATTGGAAACAGATAAAACTCCTACAGATCTATTTAGAGGGGCTTATTTCTGGAGAACATAGCTGCAATCCTTCCTTAGACTAAACATGACAGTCAGGGTTTGTTGTTGCATGGAGCATCACAAAGGAGTTGAGACTCGGATAGTGTTGCAAACAGAAAGGAGCTACCCAGTTAAAATAAATTAAATATAATAGAAAGCTACCACAGCTTATTCATTTTACAATAAAATAAATCAAGTACGAAATGAAGGCTGATCAGCTTGTCAGCTATGTTGCCTCACAGCTAGAAGGTCATCACTTTTAGTCACGGCCTTTTCTGTGTGTAGATGATTTTTCTATGTGTGGGTTTTCTCCAGGTACTTCATATTCCTCCCACAATGAAAAAACTTGCATGTAAGATTAACCAGGAGCTCTAAATTACCTTCAGGTATGAGCATGGATGTTTCTCAGGTCTTCTTCCACCTTGGCCTAACATGCAGTCCAGGGCATCATTGGCTGCAGTTCCCTCCCATGGGCCATGTGTAAGAAGTTAACAAACACCAACTTTTCATCAATTGTACTTGTGACATATCACTTGATTTTAAACTATTTTGTCAGTTGTTTTGATTTGTTGTTGCTGCAGTGGCAGTTCTCGTATGATAAGTCACAAATTTCCTAATTTTTTATGGGCTTTGAAAGCCGGAGCTGATACATTTTTGATTATTTCTGGGTAGACGCCTTAAGAAATGCTTTCAGGAAGTCCTCTACCAATATTCTAGTCAACAGACTATGAAAAGTTGGACTCTTTTATTTGTTGTAGTGTTCTTGTTATTGACAATAATTGGCATTTGGGTAAAAAACAAGCATTATTTTACCCAAATGCCAATTATTGCCAAAACAAGCAAAACAATCAACCAAAGAACTTACCAAATGCTTTCTGTCAATGCAACAACAAAACAAACAACACTCCATTTTATCATTTTAACAAATGTGGGCCTCAGTAGTGGATGGATGAACAATGCACAATCACAACAGTCTAACATCCTATAGATATGTGTCAGTTATTAGTGAGTATGTGTTGTGTAGTCAACAAACACAATGTGTGGAAGGGGGAAGAGCAGTACTCCTGGTCGCTAAATTAATCTCAATAGGAGCACCCAGAAACAAGCATAACACAACAAATAAGTAATAAAAACTTGTTGCATGTGCAGTAGATAAATGACACTTTGTTCCCTGAGTGCTTGAGCTCCCCTGCACCCTGGCACCCTGGTGGTGAAGCATATTATTTGTATCAATAGCCCCTGCAGATAATCAGCAGCATTTCTGAGCTTAAAAAGCAGAGGCCTCATTGTGTTCTTGTGTGGCAGATGAAAAAAATTATGATTCTGAGCTCATATTGCTTCACCTTTCCTCTAAATTTCTCTGTTTGCTCTTCTAAATCTACTTGTCTCCTGAAAACAAATCAAACTTACCATAACCCTGTTTAAACAAACAAGAAGAGGCAAGCTGCAATTACGCATAGCAGAGTGCAATCACTAATCTGGCATTAAAGACTATAGCTCTAACGCAGGGGGTTTCAGATTACACTGCCAGGAATATTGCTGAGCACATCCCAACATCAAGCAGCAGAGGACAATGTAGCACCTTTGTGGTTGAGTCATGTTGGGGAACACGTAGTGAATGGTGAGGTAAACAAGAGTAGTGTTTCTGGTGATGCAAATAGTGTAGTATCAGTGGTCCACCTTACCGGCACTCATGATGTCACCTTGTTTAATATGTGATAAGACAAA
This sequence comes from Brachyrhaphis roseni, assembly GCA_903066815.1. NCBI lineage: Eukaryota > Metazoa > Chordata > Actinopteri > Cyprinodontiformes > Poeciliidae > Brachyrhaphis > Brachyrhaphis roseni. Next base: position 5,073 of record CAEFZY010058715.1, read on the forward strand.
GTTCCACAGGGAGGTTCTTGTGTTTTTGTCCATGAATACCAAAGTTCACTGACTCTTTGTGAACTTTGAGAATTTATAAGTACCATAATCCATGTGTACATTAATTTACAACCCTATGTACACTAACAGATACCTTCCACACCATGATGCACAATGCAAAATGCACATTCATGCACAAACAGAGACAATGGTGGTTTGATGTTGGCACAATCCGTCCTGTGAGAGCCTAGAGAGCATCGCTGTGCCTGTCTCTGTGGGAGTTTAATTTATTCTACAGTTCCACAGAAAGGAAGGTTTCAGAGCTGAGTTTCATGTTTCTTATTGTTCGGCCAAAATAACCCAGCTTTCACAGTCTCCCCTTCAGAAACACAGTTGGACTTTGCACAAACACTTATGTAATAAAAGTTTTATCAGTGCATGATAACAGTTACAAGAAGTTGCCAGGTTATTATTTTACAACTCTTTCTCTTCACAATGTTCTTATCTGCTCAAGTGAAAAGTGCACATTCGCACACCTTTGCAACTGAATACAGTTTGACATGATCAAATGCACGTACACTAGTTCTAGTGACTAATCACGGACCTGGTGAAAATATCACGTAACATTAGCATTGTGCGAGCGATTTATCATGTTCAAGGCTTGCTTTCTTTCAACATCAAAATAGCACCTTTGACCTCTTTTAGAAGAGTGGTTGTGCAACAACAGTCAGTACTATGAGAAAATATCACCAGTTTTATATTGGATTTTATTTGAGAAAAGAAACAGAAGTATCACAAAATGTTATTTGTGAGCAATTGTGGGTTAAAATGGGAGATGGAGACACAGATTAGGGTCTCTACTGCAGTAAAATGAATGGGGGTCTGTCTAGTTGTACTGAAAGACAAAATGAGACCACAATAACTCATTTCCACATTTAATGTGGTATTTACAGAACTGTGCACCATCTTGGACTAAGCACAGTCTGATTTACTTTCAACAATCAGCCTTCAGTATGCTGAAAAAGTTAGAATGTTCTTTTAGATTTTCACCCATTTGTTTTCTTGAGCTGCAGCCATAGTTTGCAGAAAGCATATCCTGGGTCTCATTATGCAAAAACCTCAGTCATTAGAAGGCAATATAAATGTTCAACAGCACTCCATTTATTCTATAGGACCCACAAAAGTATGGGACATTACAAAACTATTTATTTCTTCAAAATGATTGAAAGGACAATAGAGAAACTTCAGCAACAGTGGAGATTGCTGCAGGAATTTCTAACTACCCATTCCATTTTGTGATCTGAGTGTATAAATAAATCTCTGCCTATCTATTTATCCATCCAGGGGAGGATCTGTCCATCCTTCCCAGGATAGGAGGATATTTCACCAAGATTTCACTTATTCGGTCATGGCTGATTGATATTCTCAGGCTTACTACCCATTAATGAAGGCCGTAATTACAATCTGCCCCCCCGGCTTGCGCCCCATGTTTCTGTTCCTAAACCCATCTTTCTCCTTCTGCAGAACTCTTCCTCCCCTTTCATCTGCTGGATTCTCAGCTGGACAGAAACTACAAAGAACAACTATTTTATTGGTGTCTGACTCAGTATGTACCGTCTGCTTCTGTGAATTAAATTCAGTCAGTCTGAATCTGTCTGATCCTCCTGACCTCAGGGACTGGAAGAGGCCAATCCAGGTTTGACTCTAATAACTCGTCCTTTTTGTTGAGACTCCCATGGACTGGACCCTTCATTAAGGGCATTGGAATCAAAGCGGAAAGTGACCCAAATACAATTTGTTCTGTGGCGATCATTCAACCTAGTTCACAAACAAATGTACAGCTTTTATTTTCTGTGTGAACAGTGTTCTTATGGTAGTAGAACAAGATCCGGTAAGCATTCTGCGGTGCAATGATATGCATAAGTAGGGCTTAGCCTACTGTTAACTGTCTGATACAATATGGACGGTTGGATATAGGTCAAGGCAATCCGTTTGGACAAAGGTTGACAAGTTGAACGAGCAACATGTGTGTATGTGTTTTAATCTGGTCTTTCCTTTACTGGGTCAGACAGACAATCTGAGAGATGCTCGTCTCATTTAGTCCACATTTCGTCATATAACCCAGAAAAGTCAACAGCGGCAGTCATAAAACATCTTCAGAGCCAACAGGAACATGGAAGCATCTGATCTAAACGCTCTTGGAGCCCACCTAAAACTCTGAAACAAGCCACCCAAGCCCCTGAGACCCATGAAGTTCTGACCTCACCAACATGGTGTTTTCCACTGACATCACCAAGTTAAACTCCTTTTATTTACATCAGTAGGCTTTCTCACTAGTTTTTCACTGGACTTAATATCAATAATTGGGTCGCTACCTCTGACCTGTCCTAGTTTTCCCTTACTTTGCCAATGCAATGTAATGTGTTTTTAAGACAAGAAGTTGACCTACCGTAAAAAAATGTTCATGGCTCATTTTGTCTCATTTTTATTACCTAAATACACTGTCAAATGACTTGGGCTAGCTCTTGATATGAAAGTTCTAGTTTCAAAACCACTATTTTTTTGTCTGTCTGTATGAAGCCAAGCTAAGACAGAAGTAACCTTCCCCATGTTGCTGTGCACTATCACATAACTGGCTAGTAGAAGACTGCTTTGCTTTTTCTTTGATTATAACAAAAATATCGTTGGGTTGAATTATTTTTAGTTTCAAATAACACTGATGTCCAATTAACCCGTTAAGTGTCATGCAGACACTAGTTTCCTCATGGACCCATTGAATTGCATGAAAGTGTTTTTGGGGTGACAGTGAAGGTCAACATGGTAGATATGTTTTGTTTTTTCATATTCTGTAGTAAAAACTTTTTGATAGTTTTACACATTATTGTACATTTTTATAACCATAAAAATTTACAATAATTATTTTACTCAAGGTTATTATACCACACCTTGCCTAATGACTGCAGCCCTATTCAACAGTGTACTTGTTTTGTTTTTTTCTCTCTCTCTGTTAATCTGCATAGTAACCCTGAGCTGTTTCTGCCCCCTCAAAATAAATTTGGCTTTCTCGGGGTAAGGATCAAGTTACACGCCTCACCCTTTCCCACTATCCAGCTCTCTTATTCCCTCTCTTTGCTCTCTCAGTGACCTCCCCCCCACCCCCTCTATAACTTCTTCAATCTCTTGAGTTTCTTCAAACTCCTGCAAACATTTCCTACATTTCAATGATTTTATTAGTTTTTTTTTTTTTTTTTAAATGCTAGCCTCATGCTCATTTCCTGCAGTGTGTGGTTTCTATGCAGTAAAACAGATGAAATAATTAGAATCATGAACTTGTAATTAGCTTTTTCCAGGCACACTCATAATAGTGGCATTTGAAATCACACCTATAATATCAGGGCACAGGCGCATGTATGTTACTGAGGGCAGAAGTGTGAAATTAAGCTTGCCAGAGTGTAATAAAAGCACACTGAACTCCTGACATGACTTGAATGTGTTTCATTGTATTGCTGTTGCATGTGTGTGTGGTGCACTCATTAGCCCATGTCTTCTAATGAGCACCGCGGGTGGTTTAACACCTCGGCCCTATAGACAGTTAAAGTGGGGCTGTGCCAGGCTGAGTCCAGGCAACTCATAATTACAGCGGCTGGACTGAGCAGACCACAGTGCATTAAGAGCCTCTCTCTCTTTCCCTGTCTACCGTGCCCTGTTCCTTAATTAGAAATATCAGAGCTAACCTTTTGTGTATCGTTGCTTGTTTTACTGACCTGCTTGTGCTTAGACAAACAAGACAAACAGATGGTGGGAGTTAAACCGGCAACCCCGCTGGCAGCGATTCGCAGTGAGGGAATCCAGTGTGGTTGTGATGGAGAGAAGGCTAGTAGAGAAATGATGCAAAACTACAGGGACGAAACCCATGACCTTGATTTTAAGCATGTGTTTGTGTTTGATAGAGCACATAAATAGAGCTCTGCAAACCACCATGAGGGGATGTAATTAAGATGGAGGTTTATTGAGAATACTGAGGAAAAGAATGTCAAAATATAAGTTATACAACATGTATTGTTATAATATGTGATGGACTCAAAGTCTTGTGTCGAACTTACAAAAAAAATAAGATAGAATCAATGTGTGTTTTATTATCAGCAAACTAGGGGGTTTAACATCCTCAGGAGAGCTTAGTTTGAGAACATTTTCTCAGTCACAAGGTTTTTTTTAATCACTTTGTATTCACATCATGCACCGACTTTTCTTTAATCACATTTCAAATTTCCAACACTTTTACCTCTACTAAAATTTCCAGTTCACTGAATATGCAGTGCTGAGCCGTGTGACTTAGAGACTAATCTTTTCCAAAAGGAGACATTTGATTGAATTACATCAAGGTTGCTTGGTGGATCACATATATGGCCATTTGTTGGAAAGGACACTCAGACTCAGGAGAAGCAGTTTGACTTTTGTTCTTGCAAAAGCAAATGACGCATAGGTGGTCCAGTCAGGTTGTTGCCTCCATTGAAAAACATGCACTGCATTGAATATGATGCATATTGCTGGGCTTTTGGAAGTCCCTCTACACAGAGCGGATGGAAAAATAAATGCATATACAGCATATCTTGTTGTATTTTGCATTAAACACAATTCTTCTCATTCCAACCCAAAGCATTTTAGCAGCTTTTCTAGACTATCCCAAAGGCTCTTCCTCTCTGCAGCCTCCCAAAGCTAAGGAAAAGATAGTCTCTGTGTTTTCTGAGGCACTCAGCACTTAACGGACAATCAGATCAAATAAAATAATGAAAGAACAAACAAGCCTCTCTGCACAATCAAGCTTAGCAGAGTAAGCAAGATGAAACACTTCTGAGGTTTGTTGCTTTCTGTAGTAAAGTGCCAATTGTTACATTGCTTGTCTCTTCTGAAAGAACATGATTGTAAAGCCATCAATCTCACTTATCTCTCTGGGCTTCTGGAAAGACCTGCAGAACATTTCACACTGACTGGACCAAGAGCTTGTCTGCTCCATTTGAGAAGTGCCCTGAGATTGCTGCTGTCGTAAACTGCCTCTATGTAATTTAAAAAACTGAAGTCAGTTGACTCGAACTTGGCCTGCCTTGCACGGTAACTGTATATATTAATCTCTGTACAGTTACTTGCTCACATCCTCCTGGATTAGCTCTTGCACTTCCCTCACTCTGGCTTTATTATAACCAACTCTTACGTTTCTCTGAAGGGCAGCATGTGGACATGAATTTTTCAAGAAATATTCAGAAAACTGCTGTTTCAAAAAAAAACAAAGAAGAATTATTTTCATGGCTATCTAGGTGGGATTACAGGTATTAACCCACAAACATAAAGAATAGGAATCATCATAAATTTTAAACTATTAACATTAAGTCTTGAATAAGATGTTCCTTCATTGCCACAAAACCTATGGAAGTATACTTACTTCCTACAAAAAGTAATAAATATATCATATGTATGAAAATATAAATTTTTATCCACGTTTGTGTTTTTTTTTTAGAATTATTATTTTAGTTTTTGAATAACCATCCTCAGTTTAGTAGCATCCTTCTTACATATCCTTTTTTTCCACTTTCATCCAACAAGTTAGTTGTAGTTGAGTTTTCCTTCTACATTGCTACAGGTATGAGATGGAGCCTAGGCATAAATGGGGCGTCATGCATGTCTACTGCAGCCTATCAGTGTTGGACTGTGCCTCATCATAGCCAATCATCAAACAAGCCTTCTTTTACATGGACCTCTATCCTTGGCTCCATTTGCTCATCAGCCGAGCTCAACCCTCCTCTGACTATAGCTCCTTCAGGCTTCCATCCACTCTTTGACCTCCATCACCAGTGTCCGCCCACATCTTCTGCCAGGGTCTGAGCGCCAAAACTTTAATTCATTCATGTCAATAAATCATTATAATTGCAGCTTTTCCCTGTGTGAGTCTCTCCAGGTTGAAATAGGGATGGTATTAAGCATTTCTAGTCCAGTTAACCCACTTCTATAAAATATCCCTCAATGGGATCAGGTTTTTATTCTTTGGATGTAAAGCAAAAGGAAGGAAGTATCATGTGAACTGAAGAAATTATAAAATCTGATTCTCAGGGACACAGTAGAATTTATTATAATACCACAGTTTTCCATCTCAAAGATGTTTACAGCCATAACCACTGAAGGTCTGAGATTTTACAGGTGAGGCGCCGTTTGGATTAGAGGACAAATACTGAGAGCAAACAACAATAATCCGAGGTGATTTGACGCTCATAGCATTTAGCTGTAAGCCTGTAAAGACCAGACTTAGAGCGCTTTCTTTTCACACTTTATCAGCTTTCTTTAGATGGGGCCCCTATAATGCGATTGGTTTTAATGGCCTAATAATACAGACTTCCAAGAACGTTGTAATCCAGCCATAAGCTATTCTTTCACTGCTAGTTGTTCACAATGTTCTATGCTAATGGGTTTGTGAGTTACAATGGGTTTCTTACCTCCACTGCAGACACAATGATGCACGAAGATGAGAAGAAATAGAGAAGCTTTGAAATTGGCACTTGTAGCTGAACATGGGAGGTTTTGGGATATGATCATTGTATGTATGAATTAATCATTCATAATGCATACAAGAATTATGTTTTCAATTATCTCATATCTAGGACAAGTCAACACCCAGATCTGAGCGATCCACATGTGGAAACTGTTCCAAAATCTCAATAGATTTGGCCAACGAGTCTGCACAGACGGTGGCGATCAAAGCCAAATATGATCAAAAAAATCTATTTCATCCCTGAACACGCCCATCTAATTTGGATTTCTTTCTAAGTTGACTTTAAGCTTAAATGTCTTTATCATGATTAAATCTAATTACAAGACGCATTTTCTGAACAGCTTCATTTTAATTTCTGAGAATGTGCCAATGTGCTGAAGGTTTTGCTTATAAAATGCCATTCTTTCAATAAACCTCCCTTTCTTTTAAAATTGAATGATCTCAGAGTCATTTCTCCTCAGGTTCCCACGAGACTCTTCTCTGGCAGGATAAATGTGTTTCTGCCTTTTTCTTAGAGAATCATGGTAGTTATATTCCTTTGCTTCATTCTAGTAAGGGACGCCATCTGTTAGCCATTAAGAATTTGGGTGAAGACCACCACCCTCTTCTGTCACTGCCTGTTTTAACTCCCTATAATATCCAAAGCCTGACCTGACCTTCCTCAACCCAGCTGTCCTCAGAAAACTGGACCCACAACTTGTCCTCAGCCTCAGATTTACATCATTTTGGTGCTCGGATTTCTATAAATCACTCAAGTTAAGCATGCCTGTCTTTGTGCATGAATGACCCTTTGCTGATCAGCTTTAGTGATGGTTCTAAACATCCACGCAAGAACATGCTGTCCATGTGTCCATCTGCCACAGACAAGCATGGGTGTGTATGTTTGCTTGTGTGTGGTCTGCTTAAGCTGCTGTACATTTGTGAGGACAGACCTTAGCTCTGAGATCAGATGAGGACATTTCTGAGTCCACCTACTGACTATAGAAGGCTATGTGACGGTTCAGATTGCGCTCTTTTGATTTATGCAAAAGAAAATCTAATTTTCATCTTCTATAAAGTAGACGTATCATTATGTGGTAACATATTGTATCATCTATGTAGTCTTGAAATAATGCTTAGTCAATGAAATAATTTCTACAGTTTATTAGTCTCAAAGTGGCCCAAAACAACCCTCAGCATGGGAGATACCTTATTTAACTTTTCTAACTTTTTTTAACTTTTTAAATGCATAGACAGAGTTTGTAAAAATATATATATATAATGAGTGTTTTGGAGGGAAACCTTGCTGACTTTTTTTCCCCTGCAAAACACTATTATAAATGCAGTATGCAATACATTGCTGTCAGATATGGATCACCAGCAGGTTAGCCCAACCTCTCTAGTAAACAGAGGAGAAGTGAACGATCACATGAGCCAAGTATAGTTTATTGTCTATAGATGGAGGAGGTGAAAAAGGGAAAGGAAAAGTCACTTATTCAATTATTTTACTCCACAGCTTTTCAATGGTTCATCGAAAATCAGGCTGTGGATTGTGGGTTTATAGAAAGTATTAACAATATTTAAGAATATATTAAATTTGTCATGACTTGCACCAACTAGTCATGAACTAGTTGGTGAGGTGGTGGTGAGGCAGACGCTATGAGACCCAGGTAGCAGTAAAATGATGTATTTAATAATAAATAATAGAGCACAGAAAGTCCAAAAACCGAGGCAGCACTGCAGAGCAGAAACACAGGGGCTCATCACAGGTAGCGCAAGGCAAACGAATGGACAACAGACTGGCTGACAAAACTTAGACAAGGACCCGACGAGGAACACAGGATACAGGTGGAACTAAAAACACAAGGGGTAATCAGGGAAACGAGACACACCTGGGATCAATCGAGGGGCGACAGGACAACACGGAGAACACAGAGACACAAAACTAGAAATAAACACACAGAAAAACACGGATCACAACATATGTAGACCTTACTCTGTTGCATTATTGCTCCATTATTTCATTTGTGCATTTGTAGGTATTAAATTTGTCAAGAAAATCCTTCTGCTGCTCAACACTGTCAAAGCAGAGTACAGAATGTAATAGAAAAGCCAATGTGTGTTTGTGCTAAAGTCTGATAGGCAGACTTTACCACCCACTTGTGTCACTTTAAAGACCCTGGCTTAAAAGATCACCATGGTGACCGTTCTTTGCCCAGAGCTGCACACAAAAAACACACAAATGCACATCTGCTTGACCAGAAAATACATCAGTAATTAGTAAGCTTCACTTTCTAAATTGATTTCCAGGTCCCTAAACTGTCTCCACAAGAATCACATCTGGGTTCTGGTGTAGAGGGATTTCTCCTTGCACGCCTTATCACATTCACCATTTTGATCAATTAATTGTTGGGATCTTTGCAAAATGGCAAATACAAAAAGCTGCTCATTCCCCAGAGGTGCATGATGATTGTCAGTGTGACTGTGTCGTTAAACGGTAGTAAATCTGGTTTTGTTATGCGATGCTGCTCTTGCTCTAATTGCATCGACATGTGTTTTTTTGCAGCGGTGCGTCAAATTTACGCCCCACTTCTTCTCAAGAGGGGAAAACAACAGAAGCATGGATGATTGATCAGATAAGAACAGTGATCAGTTTTGTGTGCATGATTGCTTGGGTTGAAGACTCTGGTGTAGAATGGGAATTAGGACAGACTCCTGGCATGGTAAGTGCTAGACTGATCGTTCTTGACAATTAGGCAACTGTGCAATTATGCAACGATCGTGACCATGTGAAATGATGGACAAAGAAAGAACAGAGAGACAGAACAGGAGGCTGAGAGAGAGCACAGCATGACAGGACTGGAAAACTTCCTGAAAAAGAAAACAGAAAATCCAGTAAGGAAAAAAAGGTTTTGAAAGCAGAGACAGATTTGAATGTTAAGTTATATGACACGTTAGGGGTTTGCAGAGAAGCTGGGGTGAATCTTGTTTTTATAGTTTCTACACAAGTGATTTTTTTGTAACAAGTGAAAAACTAGCAAACTATTTTTGGATGGAGGGGGTGTCAGCCAGTGAGTGTATGCATTTGAAGAATCCCTGTGTATCCATGGCATGCATGCACTTTGACCTTGCACCTGTAACATTGTAACCTTAGCACACAGTGTGTGTGTCCATATGTTTGTTTGTGCATGTGAACCACTTGCACCTAAACTTGTTTAGCAGCAGGGTTTTAACTTCTTGGCTTCTGTGACTTGTTGATGCTTTTGGCCTATTGAGGCATTTTGCATAGCTTAGATTTATGCGAGTTTAAGACTGGAATAACAAAATCAGTAAATGAAGATCTGGGTAATTTTTGTTTTTGAGATAACATATAATAGCTGTAAAACATGACCAACACCACATGGATATGTAAAACACTTCCAAAAAAATGCTGGAACATTATTTAGAGGGATCTCCTGCAGTCCAGACATAAGAACATTAAAGTGGAATGGATCTCTGGTGTCAGGTGATAAACCTTGGCTCACTGTCATCACTCCAGTCCGTCTTGTTGGAAGTGAACAAGGCAGAGCTCAAGGCTCTGTGCTGGCAGGTCAAGTTCTTACACAACAAACTTGTTAAAACATTACACATTACGCTGCTAGACTCTGTCCTTTCACTTCTCGCTTAGCACAAATAGGCACAATCCTATTGAGGGTTTTAACTAAAATGTCCAGAAATTTACCATCTGACCCCCTGCCTTGAAATATTGACCAGGACTTAACTGATGCAGGAGTAGGTAAACTTTATGAGCTGTTTCCTCATTAACTTGCTTGTTTCCACAATGCTGTGAAAGTGTGGTTGTCCCCTTACAGATTTCTACTCTTTTATGTCACAATTTATTTTTTCTTATTTTGTAACCAGGTTGTTGTGTATTGCAGATTTCTGCCCAGGTCCCTCTTGAAAATGAGATCCAGATCTCAATGGGGTTTACCTGGTTAAATAAAGGAATTTAAAAAATAAATAAATAAAATAACATCAGACAAACAAAGATATGTATATCAGACAAAAATAAAATTTATAAATGCAATGAGAAATCCAAAAAATTTTTTCCAAAAGATGATTATATGAGGCATATCTTGATATCTGAGATGTTGGACTTGGAGCTCTCTCATGAATATCACTTTTTGAATCTTTCTTATTCCTTTGACACCCTTTCCAGAGTGACGGGTGTCAGTGAATATGGTTCTAATTTCTTCCTAAATTTCTTATTTCTGGGACTTAACTTGTTGCTTTTCAAGATTTACTAGTCTACTTCTTGTCAGATCTGGCTGTAATCAGTCCTGTGTGTATATAGATAACCTGAAGTAGAAAATTGTTGTTAATTAATTATATAGCAAGAGAGTAGTACACTTTGTATACAGTATCCTCGTGATTTCATTGCGTCTCTTAACTTTATAAATTAAGAACTTTGCATTCACTCAGGCCATCTCGGTTTGATATTAAAATTTGTTTGAGGTGATGAAATAATTAAAAGCCTGAATAATTATGTAAGAGAGAAAATACTTTATTGCAACACTGTATGTAATTGGATTTAGCATGAAAACCTACCAAACTTATTTTTATAGCAGCAGAATAGTAAGAAAGGTCTGAAAGTGTTGGTGGTGCTGGGTGGCTCAATTCATAGATCATTGTGTAGAGGCTATAGTTCTCGTTCTGGTTGTCCTGTGTTGCATACCAGGTCTGGTGGTATGTTTTCTCCTCTCTCTCCTCTCTATTTCCTCTCTTAGTACTGTTCAGTAAAGGCCATTTATGCAACAAAGCAGAATAGTCTTAAAACTTCTTTACGTTTTTAAGACTTCCATGAAAAACAAGTGCATTAAATTCAAATGCTATCATAATTCGTCATGAACCCAACCAGGCACAGTCATAATAACATAGAAATATTTTGCCAGGAGGAAAACAAGCAATCACCCTTCAGAAGCTTGCATGAAGGCATGAAAACCAGACAACATGCACTCATGCATACATAATCATCCTCACATGTAGACAGGGTTGTGCACACATGTACCCACCAGCCATGCATGCCCACACTCAAGCACATGCATACTCCCACGCTCATCCTTTAGAACCCTTGGAAGAAGGCTCTCACACTTCGCCCCCGTTGAGAACATGTCAGTCCATCTGGGATCATTAACGCTATGTTAATGAATATAGGGCCGGGGCCCAGAGCATGTGAGGAAATGACAGGGAAAGAAAAGGCTGGAAGGAGTTGGATAAAGAGGATAGAAGGTGAGAGGATGGGGGAGGATAATGGATTCTCTCCTAACAAAATGCACTGTTTGAGAGACTTCTAGGGCCAAAAAAACGGACACGAGAAAGACGAGATGGTGCGAGCAACAGGACTCCAAAATGTGAGGAAGGAAACAGTCAGCACTTACAAAGCAGGGAGATGCAAAAATAAAACAACGGAAAGCAGAGTCACGACGAGCTGTACTTGGTATGTTCTCACCAGGGGCAGATGAGAGCTTTATGGAAATAGCTGAACAGATGAACAGAAGAAAGAAAAGGAAGGAAAGACAGCAGAGACAGCAGATGAGCCGAGAGAACAAACAGGGGTACAGACAAGGAGATACAGTATAAAAAACGATGGCAGCTGAATGGGTTCTGTGGTTAAATATTTCACCAGGGTCTGTTTGTGCCTTTGTGGGTGTGTGCGCATGTGTGCGTGCGTGTGTGTGTTTAAAGGAGGACAGAGAGAGCTAACAAGCGGAGTGTGCCTTTTGACTGGGAGAGTTAATGATTCCTGTGGTCTGAATAGTGAGACAGTATTAATCCTGGACAGAGGGAGGTTGCTCATTTACCTCCTGCTGACACACACATGCAGCAGCATCTATGGTTTGTGTGTCGATGGAGTTTGTTTTGATTGCTTTATGTGCTGCATGGCTGAAAACGGAACAGCTTCCTTGGCAACTCTCCAGAAGATGCTCAAAGCAGAACCGCAACGTTATAACGAGTTTATCACAGCAAGAATGAATATTTTCCCCACCACTAGCAGCTGAACTCAGTGAAGCAAGAAGTGTGCCAACAAGTGGGGCAGTGAAGGACCACCTGTATGCAGATGAATGGGCTTGAACAGAGGAGCCAGAAGACACAGGAAAAGTGTGCCAATATGCGCCAGAGGGACAAGGTTGGGGGGGCAAAGGGGACAGAGGGCAGTGGGGTGACAAGCTGTCCAAATGGAGGTGAAACAATACCAAGTGTTGACACGCTTAAACTGACAGTAATGACAGAGTTCGGACTTACAAAAGGCAGCTTTTTGAAATGCAATCTGTTATCAGTTAGAGTCAATAGGAAGCCTATTACAGTGATTTCCCACCCCTTAAACCCTTTAGTACATAGAATAAGATCTTCAGTCAAACGTCTCTGGAGTAGTTGGCAGAGTAATTTTAGATTGTTAAACAATGATCCTGAAGCATCAGCAAATTCAATTACATTTCAGAATATGAGAAAAATAAATAAATACAATCATTTGTAAAACTATGCTCTGCATGTCCTGTTTGAACAATGTGTTGTTTTGTTTTACTTCCATAAATATAGTTATCCATCAGCAGATCATTTTGTTTTTTTGGTTTTGTTTGGGGACAAAAATCTCATATACCTAATAAAACGTGTCTTGTCCAGATTTTGCTCAACACATCAATCAAAAGAAAAGTGGTAAACTTCAGTTAATAATTTACAATTAGATTATATTCAAGGATTCAATGAATTATACAAGAGGTGGTAGCAGTTTGATATTTAATAACTGCTACTTTGATGAGGATAGCTCTTTTTCTGTCCACATAATTCTTCAAATAAAATTAATATGTAAGGATTAAGTACTGAAGTAGCAAATAGAAATATGCTGCCATAAAACAAACAGGCGGCAGCATTAGAAATCAGAATACTCCTGTAAAAGCCATAATGTTTACACAGATTGTTTCACAAACTTGTTTAAACAGCTAACAAGCCCTTTCTCTCCCATTCCTGTTTAGTAATTATTATGGTTTGTTGTGACTTAACGCCTTCTTTTTTCCACCTCTTTTCTTTTACTGATCTCTCAGTAACTTCTTTTCAAAAGTTTCACTCTACCTTGTTTTGATTGATTTTTTCTACTCTCTTAATAAGCCCTTCTACGTCATGTTTCACAGTCTGTGTGTTTGAAGAAAACCCTCTAAATCTTTTGACAGAGGTCCCTGGCCAGTTCTGATCCCTGCCTGAGGCCAACAAGATGCCAGCAAAGAAGGAGTATAGCAGAGAGGCAGGACTGAAAATTTAATAGGCTAACAGGCTGAGAAGGGATATGTCTTCATGTATGCTATAGTGTTCCATGCATTCAAGTGACTTTTTTTTTTTTAATTTATGCAATTTTCTTTTTTTTTGTTGTCTAGCACGTGTGAAACCCAGAAAAGGAAACTACCCTTTCCTCTCGTTTCATTCACTTTAATACACTTGTGTTCTTTTTAACAGAAAAAGTATTATAAAAAAGTAACTGCACTTTTCAGGAGCCAATTCTAAATATGTATTATGTTGATTTAAGGAGAGCACGATCCAGAGAAGAATTTATGATGTTCTCCTCAGCGTGAACATCATAGTGGTAACAAACCAAACTAAAAGAGGAGCTGAACCCAAAAACACAATTTGACTTGACGAACAACTAGAGGAACATTGAGCTCAATAGGAATGTGGTTTAACTTTTGATATGCTGGCTTGTTATTATCATAATTGTTTTTCTTATTATTATTGTTTTATTATTATTATTATGCTTCCTAAATGTGATTGTTGAACTATTTTATTTTGTCTTTTTCTAACTAATGACAACTATTTTTTGCTCATTTCCTGCCCCTAGCTAATTCATTTCACACTCACCTTAATTCCTGCTGTAATCTTGCCAAACCTAGCAACTGGTCCATAACATCTAAATTATTTCCTGAGACCGGGGTTACACGTGTCTTATGAACAGTCAAAACTCTGTGGTTTGCTTCCTTCTTCAAAAACAATTATCCTACACCTTGGTTGAAACAAAGCTAAGTATCATCAGGAACCAGTAGCACCACAAGTTCTTTTTAATTACAGAGGTTATGCAACTGTGGTATTTCAACATTAATCTAAATAACTCGTGGAAGATAACGTGAAGCCTGGAGACAAGTTCTTTGGAAACAAACAAGCCTGATTTCCGCTCGTTGAATGGTTTGTTCGACTGTCAGTTCTTCCCCCGACTTCCTTTTAATCCACTTTCAGACCTGTCAAGTTTTCCGTCTCCTCGAACGCTTTCCTTTCATCAATTTTTTTTTTTAACTTTTTTTTTTTTTTTTTTTGCACAAACCCCGATCTTCCCAGCCTGAGTGTGCCTGTATGGGCTGTGGGAGGACCGAGTGTCATCTGTGGTCTCTACTCACAACACTGTCAAAGAGGAAGACTTTTCCTCTTTGTGTACATCCACAGAATTCATGCGTAGAGAAATGTGTGGAGCTGACAGAGAAGACCCCAATTAATTCACTGTTGGCTGCTGCAGCAATAAAATGGAGGTGTATTTGTAGACTGTGAATTTCTGAATCATTCTGGTACATGTGAGGCACTAGATAAATGGATAGTGAGGAGAACCCATGTATGAGCAGCGGAAGTCTGCTGGCAATGACGGGACACTCAGCCGTGTCTCTGAGTGTTGTGTTCAAAGTGAGAACTGGGATCCTGTTGCTGGTACTCCGAGGTCAGTGAATCACAGGCTAGTTTTGGAGCTGCTGAGACAGTATTTTCATTTCTGACGTTCCACTTTGGAAATCAATCCATAGGTTGGACGTGTAATGTCTCCAGAGGGCAAGATGTCGAATATCTCACTTTGCACAACTACCAAGTAAGCAAGAAATTGATTGTACCCTATACACTCCAATAACTCAGAAAATGATAGAATATTTAGCTGCTAAGCTATTTATTGTTGAGTCTCTTACACAAAGAGCTAATAAGTTGTTATCAACATGGTTTTGTCTAGTGAAGGAGGTGTAGATCAAGGATGCTTTTAGAAACCTAGATCTGTTTGAGATTTCTTATATTTTAATGTGAGAAAATGTGTGTTCTTTAGTTGTCCCTTTGTGCTTGAACTAATCCAGAATACACCTTCAATAGCAGCATTTCAAAGCTGGTTAGTGGCCGTATATTCAGCAAGTATTCACTTCTAGTAATTAAAAAAAAAATTATCTAGAAACTTCTTTGCTGTTATTGGAGAGTTATGAACACTACAACATGACAGCACCAGCCCTGAAACATTGTGACTTACAGTGAAAATGGGATGTAAATGTAAAATTTCACTTCTCTGGATAAATCACTTTATTTGATTGATTTATTTATAGTGTATTTTACCATTTTCTTGTCCCCAAAACAGTTTTTTTTATTTTATTTTATCTCAATCAAGGCATCCATTCAAATTACATCCACATACAGAGTTTGCATCATGTTACATGAAAATCAATAATATAATTATTTGGTCATTGCTTTGATATTTGAGCAGTTGTTGAGTAAATTGTGTAGGATTAGCACTTCACCTCCTCTGTAATACTTTTGTTGTAAGTTGTTGAATACAGACAAGTTCTTCTTAGCCTAAGCTCAATTGGAAAATTCTGATGCTGATTAGAATTTCTATAAAACAAAGTTTGAGTTTTGAAAAACTTTTAATCTTTGTTGGGATCTATTTCTAATTAAATGAACCACAAAATAGTGATTAATCAAACCTGTGGCTATGATTATCCTTCACTGGTAATACAATCTTCTAAAAACAGTTTCCAATTTGTGAAACCTTTGCTCCATTTGTGGAAACAAACAAAAAAAACAAGTTAGTTTTACTCAAATATTGTTGAAAATTCTGTTTACCATCCTGAACCCCGTGTTGTGTATTGTGTTGAATTTCCTCCTGAGGGTAAACTTACAGCCCAACTACTGATTAGTAGTATTTCTTGGTCTTTTTATCTCTTGCCACTCCTATTTGGGAGCTATTACATAGTGAAAAAGCACCCCCTCCCCACTGACTTCAACATCTATCCTGAGCATGTGTCTTGGTGATCAGAGAGCTAAGACGTGTGTGTGCTTGCCCAACCAAACCTTGGGACAGCTAGACTCTTTACTCATAACACTCAGACACACAAAGCTCCTCACCAGATCACCCCAGCATGAGTTCATCCCTGCCCGAGGGTAGCCCCTCTCCCGCTGAGGTCACAGTCTCGCAGACATTCAACACTCTGGACTTTATCCCCTCCATCTGCCAACTTTTTTTTCTGTGGTTACCTTTCTGGTGACACAGCCACATGGAGACTATGAGATAAAACTCACTGATAAGATGATAATAATGCTTTACTATCTGACAAAACATAATCTGTGCACCTGCATGTCTGAGCAACAACTTGCAGGAAAATTGGACCCACACATTCTTACTTTTAAAGATTTATAGGACTTAAATGCAGATAGTGCAAAACATTGAAGAAAAAAACATGCAACAATCTATTGAGCTGCAAAAAGATAAAGAGAGTAACTAAAAACAATACAGTTTAGCCCATATTTATAGGCTGCATCACATTAATACCAAGTAAGCACAACATGCAATTAATTGCAACACAAACTTCGTCATAGAGGCATGTAGCTTAACTTTAAAGCAACTGAGAATAGCGTTACAACACATAAAAACAAATATGCCATCAACAAAACAGACTGGCACAAAACATTGTCTGTAGGATTTTACTTCGGTAGTTTGCTTCATCTTTATATTCTAGACAAAAAAAAGCATTAGTGTTTACGACAGTAAGCACTAATACTGTGGAGGAAATATTTTTAGCTTATGCAGTGATATAAATGGTTAAAATCACTTAAAACAATAACATTATGAAACTAATGCTTACATGTTCCCACAGAGATAATTATAATCCTTATTTGTCGTGCTATAACACAAACTGGAAATATTTGTCATAAAAAATTGTTGTCACAGGTTGTGCAGTTTGTTCCAAGGTTTTCTTAACTTTAATGTAAGATTTTAAAGATACAGTTCTAAATTTTTGTCTTGAGGTTCTGTTAAAAGGTTATAGACCTATTATCAATATGAAAGATGACTTTCTCCTTACTGCCTACTTTCTGCAGAAGAGAACTTACGTTTTCTTGTTTAATACTTTGATGATGATATATGTTGTAATTTATCACGGTCTTTTTTTGAACCTTGTCTTTGTTTTCCACCATTCTTATTTACCATCTATTTCAGTGATCTTAAATATTTTGTCCATCCAAATTTATGACAATATTGGCCATCAAGGGTAACGACAGTTTGTCCAACAGTCCAGAGATATTATCTATATGCAGTGTATACACTATTGTTGCTTAAACTACTGCATCTAATCATGCGATATGATGACTACAATATAATGAGATTAATATTGCAATTATATCAATTTGATGGGTTGAGCAGCTCCAGTATAAATCCAATGGATCCCAGAGGTTGATGCTAACCGCTTTTCTGAGTGGCTAGACCAAACAACTGTGTGGCACCAATCCTAAAAATATCTTTGGGCTTTTTACAGATACTGTTTTTGTTACATCCAAATCACTGTCATGTTTGCACTGGGTGTTTTAATATTAGTAATAGGAGCAAAATCTGTCATTTCAGCCAGCCTCTGTTGGAGAGGATAAACAGCTCCTGAACTGAGGTTTCATATGGATATAAACCCTCACCATTGTTGCTGGGATGATGCTAGAGTTGTTTACTCCAGGTCAGATATTAACTGCTTATAACCTTAACACAGAACCTCTCTTTGGGGATCCTGAACCACCCTTTTAAGATACACCAAAGGAAATCTTAAGTTTATTATCTGAATACATGTGCATGACTGGCATGTAGTATAGGATCGGTTTTTAACTGCTTAGAGCACCTTGCTGGCTTGGGGCTCAAAAAGAGCTTAAATTCACAAAGGACAAGTTGGAAAATACAGCAATGAACATATGCTAAAGAAAGCATTCGGAATTAAGTTAACTATTTAGAGCTAACTTAATAGGCTTTTGTTTGACCTGGGAAAACATTTCTGGCTAAACATTTTGCAGTTACCTATTTATTTTTTGTAGTTGCTTGTGTTGCGCCCTGAACAGAAAAAAAAAAACAAACAAAAAAACATCTTTGTTAACATATTATAATGTAACACCGTGCAATTCCTCTGTGTCTAGAAAACCTTGATTAAGCTCCCTGTTCTGGGGATATTTTACACAAACTATTTAATGTTATTACTGGTTATATTTATGTATTTTTCTCTTCAGCTTAACTGAAAGAGTAGATGTCCAGTTAGATCATTTCATCACGTATTTTTTTTTTTTAGCTCAGTATGAGCTAAAAAAAATTTGTTTTATATCTTAATTATTAAAACTGATATGGACCAACTTCGAAAAAAAAAATGATTCAGTGTCCTTTTCAAACTTGATGCTGATATGTACATACAGTTTTATTTTATTTTTCTTTGAAAAGAAAAAATCATCACTTGTTTTGCCTTAGAGCAGTTCTGTATCTGACTACGTTCCTGGAAAAAACTGTCAGCCCCAGGCGAAGTGGAGGGATAGGATAAGGTGTGTGGGGGGGATGAACCTGTATCCTATTGGCTACTGAATAAGTGGGCGGAGTCAAGATGAGACAAAACAGACAAGTTGCGCTCGTAAGAGACAGACAACAGCTTTAGAGTACAAGCGTCACCACCTTCGTAATTTATTCGTGCCAAGGAGCGAAAGATCCACGAGTGCGCATTGAAATCTGTCACTGAGGACGTTTTCTTTAAAAATAAAAATCTAAATATTTTTCCAAGTAACCGGCTGAGGAGAAGAGAACAGAAGCCATGGATGTGGTGTGTCTGATGTGTTTGGCGTTGACCATCGGTGCGTGGTTTGCCTCCGCGGAGCGGCACAGCGTCTATTGGAACAGCTCAAACCCAAAGTAAGTGCTCAGATCGGGGCTACACTTTGTATTCCTGCAGCGCGGAGAATAGCAACTTCTAAATTTGATCAGTCACCGTGCACGTCTCAGTTAATTGAAACTTTTCTTACCCTTTTTGCTATTTCTGTGTAACCACATCCACAACTGGTTTTAATGGTTACTTTCATAATACAGCTAAACGTGTAGGTTATTGTTTGGATACCCTTTATATTAACTTTAAGGATGCTATTCAGTGGTAGCCTATATTTTACTCCAGGAAAAATAATTGACAAAACCACATCTGGATACTGAAGTATGCATGATTTTACAAAACGCAAAGTTTTTTGTTTATTTATTTTAATTTAAATAAAACCTCTTTTTATGCGCATTGGGACTAATAGCTTCACAAGAAGCACTGGGATTCTGGACGGATTAGATTTTATGGGAGATGAGAAAGTTTTGACAGAACTTGAGATTCTGAAGCAGTAACATTTCATTCCGCCCTTTAACTGTCAAACATTTAGTCGCAGCCATGCACAATATAAGTGAACAACTTTGAACAAGAAATTTGATGAAATGTTAATGAAGATAGGGACAAAACAGGAAAAATACAAATATAAGCACTCAAAAAAAAACTGATTAGTAACCTTTTGCCCCATTTGACATCGTCAGAGGGAAGTGTGCATTAAAGCTTGGTATCATGAGAGTAGTTTACAACAAACTGGAAAAACAAAGGGAAAATCTGAATGATATGATGCTTTATAGGTGGCTAGGTGAGTTTGAGTGGTTAGCAGTTTTAAATATTTATATTAGATCAGAGAGTGGATGCCTTGACAGATGGACACATTCACCACTATATTTAACTGTAACACATAGACTCAGACATACTCTAATAGTAAAAAATAGACTGGCGAGTATGAACTTGGCCCATGCTGTCTGGATGCTCTGCACCTGTGGGGGTGGGTGCGTGTGTGCGTGTGTCATGAAAAGGGCGTGTCTATTAGTAAGTGGCAGTTAATTGCCTAATGCAAGACAAGAAAGAAAGAAAGAAAATGTGTGTTTTTCCATCGGTGAGGATTTCTGTCCTGCAGAGACTGTGAGTCACACATAGTGCTGATGATTTTGTTTTGAGGTCAGAAATGTAATGCTATCCGGCCACTCAGTGGGATCGATCAGGCTTGACGTATCTCAGCACGATTTATTGAGCTTTTAGCGTTGGGGGGGAGTCATCTCAGTGAGTATTATTTTGAAATCGAGCTGAAGGACGGTCCCAGAGTTGTTTTTTTTTTTTGTTTTTTTTTATCTGCTGCCCAGAGGGGTCGATTAAAACCCATCATCGAGAAGCAAAAAGGGCAAAACCATTACGAACAGTCAGTCTTGTCTGGAATACATTAGTTACTCTGTAATTTCCCTTCATCAATGAAAACAAGGGTAGTTAAAAAGGGAAAAACAATGGGCGTGATAATTTAATTGGAGATCTGAAGGTAAATGCAGTGTGCAGTGCTTGTATCATTTGTAGTGATTCAACAATATGACGCACCTAAGTCACCTCAGACAGACTGAACAGGTGGGGAAAAATCTGGTTCATATAAGACCTGAGGAAAAATGTGTAACCAAGGTCTGATAAAACAGAGACCAGGGCCAGCCTTATTGACAAACCTAGATGCCCCCTGCTGGCCTTGGAAACCTAATAAGGGTCTTAAATTCAGAATAGACAGGCTGAATAATTCACTGATTGTACAGATAGTAAAGACTGGCATCATAAATGGTACATTAACTGTTGTAATTCAAAGATACTTTAACAGCTCTAAACTAATGTTGTTCAGTGGATTCTTTGTTGAACTTTCACTTCAACTAGAACTTTAGGAAGTTGGAAAATGTACTCAAAACTGTTAATACTCGAAAAATATTTGTCAAACATTACTTAAAATGAACATTGGACACCCGGCTGTTTTCTATATAAAAAACTTCAAATTATTACTGTGGAAACCAAACTGAAACTTAGGAAACCAATTGACAAAAGCAAGGTCGGCGACGCTGAGGTGGCTATGACTTTTATTAGAGGTGGGTCCCACTGTGAAATTCTGTTTGTGGGTTCCTACAATCTAAGGTTGGACCTGGAAGGGATATTGGAGCTCATTGGGATTGAGTTTAAATAAGACGCGGCAACCAGATGGAGGGGTAGGAGAACGAGAGAATGGCCAGATCAAATGGAAAGTCAGATCTTGCGCGCTGTCTCTAATCCGACTCTGAACTATTTCTGCTGTCAAATGGGGGTTGCGTAACCAAACGAGGGGGTAAAAAATGATAGAAAAAGACTAATCCCTTCTTCTGCATGTCTAAACATAGACTGACACAGATAAACTAAACAGAGAATCAACTTTTAGTGTCATACCCTCTATTAATGTGTCCCAAATGTTAGGAAATCAAGATAATTCTTGGTCTTATTTTATTTCCTTCCAAATGTATTCTTTTCACTATTTCTTTTTCTATTGCATCCCACCTGCCCTGAACCATTCCCATGTGATCCATCAGTCCCCTGTTAATCAGACTGCA
The DNA here is from genome assembly GCA_903066815.1 of Brachyrhaphis roseni. Lineage (NCBI taxonomy): Eukaryota > Metazoa > Chordata > Actinopteri > Cyprinodontiformes > Poeciliidae > Brachyrhaphis > Brachyrhaphis roseni. Next base: position 27,062 of record CAEFZY010058715.1, read on the forward strand.
TTGATCCATCTGTACGCTCCACAGATAATTGATGCTAATTGATCCTTGGCCTAATTGTGAGGCTGCACAGATTTATCTTACAGGAGGAGGACAGTGACCAGATGGCAGCAGTCTGTTCATTCATGTTGGGTACTATAGAGACATGAATAATTTGCCATCTTGTCAGCAAGCCTAAGCAATTGTGGCCTAATCCCTCGCACTGATTTGATACGCAACTGTGTTTGCATGCTACTTTTCTTTACGTGACAGGTGAAGTCCTGTTTTGCCGCTACGTGTCTTGGCTTGTATGAGCGCTTATTAGTGCTTCTAGGGGAGAGGTTGAACTTACGCTGGCCCTCAACTGGGTTTAACTGGCAGCAGGCGTATTTTTGTTTTGGACTGACAGCACATGACTCCACCTGAACGTCAGAGAGTGAGAAAGGAGTGGCCTTCTTACCGTAGGCAGCCTCGTCGAGACTTGACGAGTGTGTGACTCACACACACGCACAGTCCGCTGGGGGGGTGTGGGGCTAGAAAGAGGAGCACTGGGATGTTAATATTAGCCACAGACACCATTCCAGCCTACTGTTACTATACTCAACTCTGTCAGCTGTGCGTGCAAGTGTTTTTTTTCTCCCTCTGTACCTGTCTGTTCCTCTCCCCAGCCCTCCAACAGCTGGGTTTCCTCCCATTTTGACCCCAGGCCTTGCAGTTCTTTGTCTCTTTTTCTTATTAATAGTATACGTCATCTTATCTCTGCTATAACATCATCATCATCCATCTTCAGTGGACTGGGTGTTCCAGATATAATTTATCAGGAGTTTGGTGTAATGTAATATTCTGCTTATCTCAGCCTTGATGCTGATGAAGCAGACAGGTCTGCCACTGGACTATATGTTCCAAGTGGTAAAGGTGGTTGATGTCACCCCAACCTGGAGATGCACCGATTAGAAGAACCAATTTCCAATCTTTGACTTTTTTAACCCCAAAGCGAATTAGAGCCAAATCTGATTTCTGTTTAGAAGGTATATATTAAAAGCTGTATGCGAGAGCTGTTGTTGTTAAACAGACAAAATTACAGAAAACACATTTAAAACCCTTTTAGAATCTGAAATTATTGCTTAACATGGCTATTTTGTATATGCTCTTTCCATTTCTTCTCTTCACTTTTTTAATCTTTATTACATATCCACCAACAACTCCAGAGCCATGTACTGTCTTCTTCTAACCTCACCAGAATAAGAATGCACACCCATACTAGCACATCCTCAAACAGTCAGATTATAGTTTCTAATCTGACCACCTGACCTAGAAACACTTTTTTTTATCATCCAGCCGCTATATAATGTAAGATGTGGTGATGTAAGCTCTGTTCTGTCAGACTCACAATAATCCCCCTGATGAGATTCATCGTGCAGAAGCACAATCAGATACACACTGCTCTTCCATTCATAATCAGGGCCCTTTATCAGCATCATGGCCCAGCTGGTATAACTGTCCTGTTGCTTTATATACAGAGCCAGCTTGGGATGCTAGTAAATAGAAACTAATATACTTGTGCCTTTATTTTGTCCGTGGAGATAGTGTTCCGTCATTAAGGTATCCATGCACCTCTGTTATTTGTCTTCACTTCATTCTCTTGCTTCCTTATCTATAGCCCAGACTTCCCCCACACACCCAGACCCCCCTCCCACTTCTCCCATCAGTTTCCCCTCTTTCTCACAGACCTTCCTCTGTTTTAGCCCCAGTAGTTTTCCACCATAGCAGGACAGAGTCCTTCTCTGCTAACACTGGAGAGGCCACTTTACACATAATCTTGTCACATTACGAGTGAACAAGATTATATATGTGTGTGTGTGCCCGGGTCTTTCATAGCATTTCATGCATGTATAGCAGAGTATAGCAGATTGGTGTCTACTGGAAGCTCACTGTCGCCCCCTGAAGGCAGAGCTGGGAACATTGGGACACTTGCTCTTACAATTACAATAAGTCCTTATTAAATCTTTTTGAATAAAAAATATATATTTGATGAACAGATTATATTTTGTGATCCCCACTCCCACAGCATATTACAGGAATAGGTCAGTACTTTTGAAATTATGTTGTCTTAAGTTATGAGAACTTAGTAACTCTAAAAACATCACAGCTTTATATCCACACTCTATTTTCATCAGATTTGGATTTGCTGGTTATTTGCAAAGAAGCAAGTAATTATTTACATGAGTGTTACACTGTAAAAGCTTTTCCTGTATGAAACATGTATTAAAACCATGGAAAAAAAATTCAAATACATTTTGGGTGTCGCAGTGAAGGGGAATGAAATAGGGGGAGAGGTAGCAGCCTGGGTATAGGCTGAGGTGAAGAAAGGGGTTAGTGTTGAGAAATTAGCCTGGATGAAGAGCTCCAGTTTATTATGTCAGCCTTAAGAGACAGGACAAAGCGGGAGAAAGCGCGGGGGTGGGCTGGATGTGGAATAATAAAAGAGAAAGGGAGACTGAGGGAGGAGAGAGTGGACAGTGATGGATGAAGGGAGGGAAGAGAAGCACTATTGTTGACATGGGTTAAGGTTCTCAACTTGCATAAGTATCTTTATACATAAATAAGACCCCAGCTCAATTATAAACTGAAACGTTGAACTCTAAAAATGTAATAAAGAAGAGTTGCAAATAGCTGCAGTGGTGGATAGTGGAGGAAGAATTCCTGCTAGATTACGATTGAAGCTAATATAGACAGACTCTTTAGATTGGCTATTATGTGGCAGCCCGCTACGAGAGACTAAAAACCCATTAGGCCTCCTGACAGCTCGTGTGAAAGGAGGTGTGAATCTGTCATACCGCAGCAGATTAATAGCGTATTAAGTTCAGACTTCACAGTGAAAGTGTGATAAAGCAGTATAAGAAATTTGATGAGTATGCCTTGTGAGAAACCTTCTGAACCATAACCCCCCTGCCTGGTTGTGACATTCCAGAGTGTGCACACTCTCTTCTGATTACCTGCACAGCAGATGCAAGAAGGATAGCAGGAGGGGGGGTTGCTGGCTTTCTCCTTGAATGTTTTGTGTGTGTGAGGCATATATCATCAATGCTGACTTGGATGGTAGCGTCTGTGAGCAGTTGCGACTCTGAACTCTAACCCCTCGACCCTGACCAGCAGTTTGAAACTCTCTCTGGAGAGGCGGCAAAAGACAGACGTTCCTGTGTAAGTAGTTTGCCCAAAACCAGTGGGGGCTCTTTGGGGGTGCAAATGGAGGTAGGGGTGGGAAAAGAGAAGAGGAAAGCAGTAATGACAGGAAGAAGACAAAAACAGAAGAGTATTGCAATGACAATGGCAAGACTTCAAAGCATCAAAGAGACAAGTGTTGAAAAAGCCACCTTCTGCAACAACCATTGCAGCTGTTTACTATTTTATAACCCCCCCGTAACCTAACAAAGGGTGCTGGTCATTTTATCCCCTTTGCCAATTTATGAGCTAGTTCATACCTAATATGTAATTCATACATTTCATACCTAATTTAGACATGAAATATGGAGGGTTTATACCCACCTTGGCAACTGACAATTTAGAACATACAATTTAAATTTTTTGTATTTTACTCTGCATGGGAATTGTGGTTATGTAACTTGAATAAAGGATATCTACAAGCAGGTTATTATTTTGTTTTGGTTGAATGCCATTTGGTTGGTCAGCGGTGAACTGGCCTAGACATTGATCAGAACCAAAAGAAATGGAAACAAAGTAAAGACTCAACTTTCAGGAAATGATTTGCTTCTTGATTATTTAAGATGTATCTCCATAAATAATCAAAATACTGAACTGCCTGGACTAATAAATGTTGAAGTATATAGGTACAAAATGGCACAGAAGGGAGAAATAGTGACACATGGGTAGGAAAGGGGTTTACCAACTGGTAATAAGCTAAAGTGACCAGGAGACTCTTATAATACACACCTCTTAGTTGCTGACGCAAAAACTGGAGTAGCTCCGCTGTGAGAAATGACCTGCAGAGGGGAACAAAGACAACAACCTTCAACCTCCTCTGTTTACCCACACCTCCATCTCATGTAAGACATGAACACACAAGGGACTATGCAAGGCCTCAATGAACAGATGTGTTAAGGAGCCCGGGGCACCAGACGCCCTGGATAAGGGTCTTCAGAGAATCTCAAAGGAGAGCACACACTCAAAACCCCAGCGTGTAGGAAGAGGAAGAGGTGTGTAAATTAGGTTTTGAACAACTCACACACACCTGGCTCTGAATCGCTCAAAGGACTGAGCTATCAGGTTTATTGCGTCTCTCACTCTCCTGAGAAATCCCAGTCGGAGGTGAGCGCAGATGCGGGAAGATGAGCGAACAAGTAAAAGGAGGTTGATGGAATTGGAAAGGTTTTCATCTTGTGGTGACATTCGCGTTGGCCAACCGAGATGATACAGCCAAAAGGCCCTCAGTCATACGGATGCACACATTAGACAACTCCACATTAGTCAGGGCAGTGAAAGCTCCTCGGAGGTTTAGGCAGAGAGGTTGAAGGGGCCCTGTAGCCTTCAGGCAGTCTGTCTTCGGGGAGGCAGAGGGTATAATTACACCCCATTCATTCCTCCTCCCCTGCTTTTGCTCATAACACATTGGTCCCAGACCCCTAACGGCTTTTAATTAGCCAGACCATTGGAGGAAGGGAAAAGAAGGAGGTGAAGAGAAGGATAAAGGAGAGTTTTCTTAAAAGCCGAAGCCGTGAATGAAATTAGCAACAGAATCTTTTTGTTCAGTTGGCTTTTGACAAGACCGTGTTTTAATGCAGAGCCAGGCCAGACCGCTAACAAGGAGGCGGTGTGGGGAGGAAAAATAAGGTGTATCCCATGCAATTTTAAGCTATTCTTCACTTCAGAAGGAACCACTTGAGACCTCCAAACGCCTTGTTTGCTCCAGTCCTGTTATTATGGCTTGGGCATGAGAAAACAGCGGAGGGAAGCGAGAGGAGATCTGAGTTTATCTGGCCAATTTCGCTGCTACAGATGTGTCTATTGTTTCGGCAGAAGCATTCGCTACGGCATCCATGCACAAATGTATATTTACACACCTGTGCAAAAGAATTTACACAACAAAAACCTTTACTTAGGGGCAAAAACGCTGATTATAAGCAGAAGGTAGTAATCAACCTATTAGCCCTGGATAACAAGTGCAGCGCTGTGCTCTGCTAACAAAACGTGTTTTGACAGGTATGTTAGAGCTAACCAATGCATTACAGGCTTATGGAGGAGAAGGAAGGAAGGAGGGGTTAGGGGGCCCTAACATGGAGCCTGTGTGTCTGACTGGGCTGGGGGGGGAGTCCTGACAGGAGTCACAACAACAGGACGCTAAAAGGAGGTTGGGTGGGATCAGAGCCAGCAGGTCTCAGGCTTTGATGACAGCGTTACTGCAGACATAAACAGAGGCAGACACACAGGAGCTGTTTTCTTGTCACTTTTACGTGCTGCAACATGCTACACAAGCATCCAGATGAAGCTTATTAAAGGGTTAATTTAGGATGTAAGGTTCTGTTCAAAACTTATATGAACTTAAAATGCTACATTATGTGGTTAAAGTGGACTCCTTGCGTCTTAAAAGGACTCAAATCTCAAAAAGATTGTAGTTGTTTATTCAGACACTATTTCAGAAACATTTAAATAGTCTTTGTTTTGGAATCAGGCATTTATTAATGCAAAAGCTTACATTATTTACACAAAAAAATGCACCAGCTGCAATAGTGAAGTGAACAAGTAAAGTAATTCCTGTCAGTGTATCAACTGTTTGATAGTAGTATAAATGGTAAATGGCCTGCACTTTTATAGCTTTTTATAAAGTCCAGAGAACCCCAAAACGCTTCTGCCTTCAGTTATTCACTGAGACATTCACATGCAGAATGTGTGCGGAAAGAAAAGAATAAACTAGGATTTCCTTAAATCACTGTAATATTTCTGTTTTTACAACGCTTTACTTGTAATCCAAAGAGTTAGTATTACAGGAAACACTTAACATGTTCCATTCTCAGTGCGCAGAGTCTTTAGCCCTCTGAGGATGTAATGGGAGTTGTGTGCAAATAAAAATCTTTCGTCGCCTCCTTTTTCTGGCAGATCATACAGAAGGAATAACATGTCAAGTAGATGGCCTCATCTGCTTTGTGTTTATAGAAGCAAGACTAGTTAATTCAATTTTACTTATAAATTTCCCCTTCTCCTCTAACCCCATTAATTCTGCTCCAAAACCAGAGCCCCCTAATGATTAGCAGAAAGTAAACGCTTAAATGCAACTTTTTGGTTCTCACTAAACAATCTCAGATGCGCTTGTGGGAATAAAAGGGGTTTATGCTGATGTGTCCATACTTTATCAGGACACGGGAAGCATAGGATGCCAGCAAAGAGGCTTGAAAGAACCAATAAAATGAAGTAGAGGGTGAAGACAAAAAACAGGGACAGTAGAATATCACAGCAAATTACAAACATTCAGGTGAAGAAAGTGTTTACACAGAGACTCAGGATGGCTGCATCAAGGACCAATATCTTTCATGACTGGGGTGGCTGGTATGCTGTATTTTTATGTGTGACAACCAGTGGTGGAAGCTCCATACAACTAGAAAAATCTCTTAAACATCATCTTTACTCTCATTAAAAAGACAGGAAGAGTAAATTTGAACATTTTAGAAGTTTTTAACCTTGTTATACCTTAATGCCTGGAACTGACCCACACTTGTGGTTGAATATAGAGAAATATTATTTGGGGGATGACGTGAACTTATTATTGTTCGTTTACTTGATGGCAGTTAAAAAGGGAAACTCCATTTGAGAGGAAAACACAATGGAGAGGTGTGCAGTGGGTATGGTGTTTGACGTTTGTAATGTTCTGGGTGTGTTTTCTTGTCTAAAAACAACATAAACAGGTCAAGCCTGATCGGGCTCCTTCTAATTTTGTTCCTGAAATCAGTTTGCACACGGTCACCGAAACAAAAATCTCCTCACATATTTAACCCATCTGTTGACACGTGTTATTTGTGTGAGACTGTTGTCACTTGCTGCACGTTAGAGAACAGATGACATGAGAAAAACTGGGGCGTTTGTCACTAACCTCTTCTCCCTCCTTCTCTCTAAAGCTTCCTGTGGGATGACTACACGGTGGAGGTGCGCATCAATGACTACCTGGACATCATCTGCCCCCACTACACTCACGAGGAAGTACCATCGCATTCAGCAGAACGCTATGTGCTGTACATGGTGGAGAAGGAGGACTATGACGTGTGCAAGCCTCACTCGTTTGATCAGCTCCGCTGGGAGTGCTCCAGACCCTTCGCTCCTCATGCTCCGGAAAAATTTTCAGAGAAGTTCCAGCGCTTCACGCCCTTCACACTGGGAAAAGAGTTCAGGGCGGGGGAGAGCTACTACTACATCTGTAAGTCTCACAGGAAAAACGAGAATTTCACATTTTCTGTGATCTTTTATTTGACTAAAAACGTCCTTTATTCTTTCTTGAAATCTACAGCCAAGCCAATGCATCACCACGGCAGCGACTGTCTGAGGCTGAGAGTCGATGTCGTCGGACATAAAGGCTCTGCAAAGTCTCATAGAGACAAATCCAAGGCAGAGGAGAGCGAAAAGGAGGAGGAAAAAATTAAATTTATTGTTGCTGGAGGAGTTCACAACCCCTCCAACCGACTCCCAGCAGGTGAGGACTGATTTTAAACAAAACAGCTCAATCTGGACTTGGGCCTCAGATCAGCTCAAACTGGGTGTATTTACCATTCCTGACTGATGAAATCCTGTGCTCTCTCCCTTCTCTCAGATGACCCCGCTGTCATGGAGCCAAACGTCCAGAGGAGCATCGGCAGCTCTGCAGCACAGCTGGTGTCTTTGTCGTTCTTTTTCACCATGACCCCCGTCTTATTAGCCATGGCGCTGCACTGAGACCCACCATTAATCCAAAAACAGACATTTTCAACCCGATGCAGGATGTTGGGACATAAACACTGAAATTTTTTTATACATATCTATATGTGAGGTTTTTTTTATACGAGCATGGACATTATGTGTCGTTCAGTGTGTGTTTGATGTGTTTGTTTGCGTGAATGTGGAGCGTAGATCGCTCCAAAGAAGAAAAAGACCTGCAAGATTTTTTTTTTCATCTTGAATTTTTTTTTTTTAGCCTTGAGGATGAAAATTCTCGATTTTGACAATTTAAGATGCACACACCTTTCAGTCACCATGAACAAAAGCTACAAGCAGAATGATCAAACTATGAGTTTAAAACCACATCAACCTTTGTGATCATGTGTTTTCAGATGTTCATGCCATTGGTACAGCTGTGCATTTTCTTACCCTACTCTGTTGTTTTTTCCTCCTCTACATGTAGAGAAATTAATTGATTTTTTTATTATTATTATTTGTTTGTGATATTATTGTCAGCAGCTACCAAAGTGGTAACTATAATGTAGGATATGTGTAATGTGTAGCACTCAGCTCCTTATTCAGCTTCAATCATCTAAATGTCCCACATATTTCCATGTTTATCAAAGAAAATGGTTGTCAAACGGTCAAAATGGAAGAAATTTATATTATTTTAATTTGAAAATTATTTTTTACAAGGTAAATATAAAGACATTGCAACCTTTACACTCCAAAGAGCAATTAGTTCACCAAAATCTACCTTCAAAGACCAGGTTGCTAAATTACTTCTACATATGAAAGTTTAATAATTAACAAACACAAAATTATTTCTAAATTTGTTTTTGTTTATCTAAATCTGTCAAAAAGTATCAGAATTTTTCAAATGGTTGTTTCTTAACTCCCACCTCCTTATATATCACCATAATTTCTCACAAGGATGAGAATTACTAGTAAAGGGAACAAAAATTACTTGAAATGTTGTCTGACTCTGGTTTTAGGAGCTGAGCTTCATCAGTACTTCATCTCATTTGTTCATTTATCCAATCTTGACCTTACCTGGTACACTGGTTAGTGTTTAATCCTGCTCATCAAACCTCAACGTGAAGGGTCTTCCCAGAATAAGGTTGTTCTTCTGTTAAAAACACGCTTAACTCGTTTTGTGGATGTTTATATGTAAAATTGTACATAAAGAAAGTTATGAAAAACTGTTTTAAGATGTGAAAAATCTTTTGTGAAATAAAAAAACGAACATGCAACGGTGACTAAAATCTGTCTGGTTTTTATCATTGTTGTGAAATCTCTGATTGCAACAACCCACCTCGGATCTTTAAACCCCTAGGAGACTATAAAGATTTTGATGGATGACACAATATTTTGGCAAAGCTGTCTGTCTTTCGCCTGATGAAGCCTCTCCAAGTTTCCACCCTCTACTCTTTCCAAACTCCAGTTTTCTCATCCCCTCTCCTTTCATCTCCAGTGTACAGCAAGACCTGGCTTAGATTTCACAGTCTCAAAACTAAACACTAGAGCCCAGAGGTCGCTTGAAAAGGAACCAAGGAGTCCAGGAGAAATGGGGCCCGTAAGCTAACTGACAACCAAGTGTAAAGGTGTCACGTTTGTGTCCTTGCCCTCGGTCTTTTTCTCTCTTTTCCTCATTTTAGCTTCTTCACACACCTTCGTTTGAGGTAAAGCTGAACATCCTCCTACACAGCTGGATGTTAGAAAGAGGCGCACAAAAGCTCAGGCCTGCTAACCTCCAGGATCGCTGAAAACTGTCAAAAGTCTCTACTCCTTGTAAAACCACGCAGCATACATACTCAAAGTCAGGGCATAAAACAGAACTGTTAGATTTTCCATGATCACGTCATGGCCTACATCCACTGCCTGATGATCACACAGCCTTAAAAAATAATGTATAATTGCAAGAATAGCGTGTTCAGAGGGTTAACACAGGACAGAGGTCAACTTCATGCTCAGTACAGAAAACAGATCTCGTCACTGCATCAAATTGTGGATCTCTGCAGCTCCTCCAGGGTTACCGTGGTTCCGTGGTTGCTTGTCATATCAATGGGGTCTTTGCCCCATCTCTCAGTTTAAGTGGATAATAAATTCTTGGTAAGTTTCTATTCTTAGTGGACCGGTTGAACAGCACTCTGTGGGATATTTTTCCACACCTTTCTCTCTGACCTTTCTGCTGCGTTCCTTGGTCTTCATGATGCTGTTTGTTTTCTCCAGTTCTCAAACCTCTGAAGCCCTCACAGTAGCTTGTCAACATCAGCATCTTAATGTGTGCATGAACGGATGAATGACTGAATGTAGTGTGAAGCGCTTTGGGGTTCTCTGGACTGATACAGCGCTACACATGTACAGTCCATTTACAATTCGCAGAACAGCTGGATTTATGCTAAGATTAAATGTTGTTCTCACAAAAAATCCAGTAAAATATATAGATATTTGTAATTGTAAAGTTCCGACATGGGAATCCTTCACAGAGTAATAATGCATTTTGCAAAGTATCACAAAAACATTAATATTACAAATATATTGGTTATTTTTGGTAACTAAAAAAGCACAATTGTTTGATTGATTTAGCATATGTAAGAATTTGCATTGGATTATTGATTCAGCTGAAATCTTACGTCATATTTAGTCACAGCTCCTTTTGCAGCAGTCACTGCTATCATTGATTGACTGACTTGTACACTGGCATTTTGACATTTTCCAACTTTACCACAGCAACCTGCTAAAGTTGTAGCAGGTTTAAAGGATGCTGTCTCAACACAGCAACTTTTAGTTCTTTCCATATATGTTCAAGGTTAACTTCTGAGGTCATGGAGAGATGTTTGAGGATAGTCCAGTATGTTTCCTTTCCCAGTCAGTCTAGAGTTATTTAAGCTACATGTATTGAATAATTATGCTTTTGGAGGATCAAATAACCTGAAACTAATGTTGAGATTCTGTCAGCATATTTCTCTCCAGATAGACTTGATGGCCTCAAGATTGCATGGTTTTGTACAGATCCAAGGTTCCGTGTTGGATGCAGCAAACCAGCATGAAACCAAGATCTGTATCCCGTTCTTATTCCACGGTGGGTTTGTTTGGAAGCTTAAGTTACCTGACCAAGAGGCTCCAGTTTGTTTGTTTTTTTTATCATTTGAAAAAAATTATATTTCCGAGAAGCTCTGGAGCTTGTTAAAACATATTTTAGCAATTTCTTTTCAATATGTTTTTTTTTTGTCATGAATGAAACGGAGCCCCATTTAGGTTCAAAATACAGTGAATGGTGTAGAAGCTGGTTTTGGTTTCTTCTCTTCTGCCTTATTTGTCTGATCAACCTCAGCTTGCGTTTCCTCCTCCGTCCACATCCCTGAAGTTTGGCTGCAGTTCCATGAACCTTTCAGTTTGAAATAATTCTAGTCACAAGAACAAACCAGACTAATGTTGCTTGGAGAAGATCTCGTTGTCTTTACATCTTCAATATTTCCTCTGAACTCCCCAGAGAGCTCTCTTGCCCTCGCTTTCTCTGATCCTTAATGGACCTAATAATACCAAACTACAAAGTAACACGTTTAATTAAGCCTAATTACAAATGGTAAGCTTGAGGCACTTGTGAAACTAATTAAGGTCAAATGGGCTGCAACATGATGATGACATCTGCAAGGATCGTCTAGGGAACCAACTAGTCTGTTCCTATTAGTTTAGAATAACTTCATAAAATAAACAACAATTTATAATTGCAATTTTACAATATCACATTCAAAAATGCAGGTAGATAAATTCTTAGGGATAATTAACCATTATTTCATTGAATTGTAAGGACACTAAGTCTTTGTTAGATGCACGATTGTCTGTCTTGTATAGTAGCAACAAATTAGCTATAAATGTTGTGCAACTAAAGTAAAACACTTTATTGTTTATTTGTAAAAAAAAAAAAGACTGTGAAAGAGTTGAAGAAGACTTTAAATTAATTGAAATTTTTTGGAAGATTGAAGATTCTTATTTGAAGATTCTTATAGACCCAAATAATTAAAAATCCTTGACACTTTTGTAGTAGGTTTACAGTATGTCAATTTGAGTTTAATCTCTTGTATGGCTCAGGAAAATGACAAGGTTGTCCTTACAAATGCAGTCCAGTAAGGCTGATATATTTGCTAAGTCTTGTACTGTACTGGGAAAAGAAAAAAACTGACCCTTAGAGATTTGTTTTAAAGATTTTCTTGCACACAAGTCAAATTTGATTATTTTAAAACATGCTTTAAAATTTACAGTCTTCTGAAAGCTAGGGCACACCATTACATATTCGGTTCAATGTTCACATATAGATGTCTAATCTAATTCTTTATAAGAATGAGTTATTTAATATCAATTAAACAACATGTCTGCGACAGACTGGCGACGTGTCCAGGGTGTACCTTGCCTCTCGCCTGGAACGTTAGCTGGAGATAGGAACCAACACCCCTCCTGACCCCACCGGGGACAAGGGTGTTAGAAAATGGATGGATGGATGGATAGATAGACAACATGTGAATAAAATAAATTTTCTAACAGAGGAAAAATTTGAAATATCAAAAAAAAAAGAAACCCTTCAGTGAGACACTTCTAATGCCACCCACAGTCTCTGGGTCTCGGTCTGAGGAAGGTTTTCCCTATTCCTCACTTTCAACTGTGAGATATTTGTAAGTTCAGCCTGTTTCAAGTCACACCAAAGCATCTGTTAACATCTACGCTTTCACTCCGCCAGCATGATATTTGTTTGTTTGTTTATTTATTTCATTTAAATGAATTAAATAATACACTGTTTAAGTAGAGAATAAATAGCTTTTTCGACTTATTTTCATTTTGATATGAAACTGTATCTGATTACTTTGAAAAAAAAAAATCCTATTATTGATCAGTTGATTAATTCTGGATTTTATACTCCAAAGTGTAGCAGTTATCTTGTATTTACTGTTGAATTAAAAGTGAAACTTTACTTCTTTGAATTATTGATCGCCTTTGACGGTCTTCTACTGCTCGAGCAGGACCTTCACTTATCAGCGGCGTGACGTTTCGTGTGACGTTTTCTATCGTTTCAACATCCAATTGGTCAGTTCCACCCCTCCCTTTTAGTCGCACAGCCAATCAGAAGGCAGAAACACCGACCACAGTGATTACAAATACGGAAATCCAATTTGAGAATCCTGGTATCTCTGCAGCCGATATTGTTTTTCTGTAGTTTGATAAGTTTTGGTTGAAATCACCGAAAGAGCGTGTAAAACAGAGGTGACAGGTGCAATAGATATCTGATCTCCACTCTATGGATTTGACTCAGCTGCTATCATGGGCCTGCATCGTGTTCACAGTCGGGATGTTCTCGACAGGACTGTAAGTTTTCTTCAGTATTTCCACCCTGGTGGATGTTGTCAGATTGATTTAAAGACATTAGTTTTACCACTAGTTGCAGCTGCAACTTGTGCTGGTCTGAATTTAGATAAACAAACTCTAAACTTTTTTGTTTGTTTGTTTGACAAAGAAATGCACTGCAGTAGAGTGCGTTTACGTGATTTCTTACGCGTTTACTTTATATTTCTGTTTCCAGGACCGACCTGAAGAAAATGCGAGAATCCAAAAGTGCAGATAACATCCAGTTTCTCCCCTTCCTCACCACGTGTCTGAAGTAACTTTGGTGTTTTTTGAGCCTTCCTCCATCATCTGCACCGATCAGTTCAGTTCGGCTCACCTAACGCTGCTCCTGTTTCCACAGTAACTTAGGCTGGCTGTTTTACGGCACTCTGAAGCGGGATCACACCATTGTCGTAGTGAATATCATCGGAGCTCTTCTCCAAATCCTCTACATTATCATGTATTTCCTCTACACTAAACAGAAGGTAATACAAGGCATGGTGTAAAATCAACCACATATGAAAATTAGCCACGTTTAGCAAATAATGAGAAATAAAATGTTGCATTCTATTTTACTAAGATGTCCCAAACTATTTGGGCTACACAAACACAGCAACCAACAGGATGCACTTTAGGTCCATACAGCCATCTCAACATGATAGTTGTGCAGAAGACTGTAATTGATGTCTTCCACATGAAGGATAAACCAGAAAAGATTGATGCAGAAGTAGCTGGCAGTGTCAAAGCATATTGCTGGAAAGTTGAGTGGAAGGAAAAAGTGTAGTTTAAAAAGGCCCACAAATAACAGGGATAACTGCAGCTATAAGTATTTTGAATCAAAGTCCGTGCAAAAGGTTGAGCGAGATTAGCCTTATGTCAAGTTCAATGTCGGCGCACTTCAAGTGACCATAGGATTGTTGTGCTTCATTGGCAGAATTGTCAGACCCAAACCCCAAAGAGAATCTATGAGATATTGTCAACAACAAGAAAAAGAAAATCAGACAACAAGCTATTACGTCAAGCTGGGCTTCCATGACACTTAAAACACAGACTGATTGTCTCAATATTATGCTGAATTGATGCAATAATTCATGTAAAAAGAGCCCTAACAAAGCAATCAGTGTATAAACTGTAAAGTGCATGTACATGTTTGTCAGTAGGTCAACATATCTGCATCATAAATAATTTATTTGTTGTGAAATACCATTTTTTTAACTCATTTTCTGAGAAACTGAATTTGGGTTTTTATTATGGTAAGTTACCAAAATGATCAGAAATACATGATCAGGAAATCTATCATTTTGTGTTTAATAAATCCAAATAATAATTTTAGATTTAAAACTTTCTACTGGTATTATATTTACTGAGATCTACTTAATACTGTATATCACAGGTATCAAACTCCAGTCCTCAGGGGTCGGTGTCCTGCAGTTTTTAGATGTGCCACAGGTACAAAACACTGGACTGAAACGGCTTAATTACCTCCTCCTTGTGTAGATAAGATCTCCAGAGTCTTGCTAATAACATAATTATTCCATTCAGGTGTGGTGCAGCAGAGGCACATCTAAAAGTTGCAAGACACTGGCCCTTGAGGACTGGAGTTTGACACCCCTGTAGAGTATTTTTAGTAATCCTTTTATATGACTATTCTGACTTTATGTTTGTTCCAGCGACTTGTGGTGCTTCAGACTCTGGCAGCAGTAGCAGTGTTGGTCTGTGGATGGTTATACTTCACTACCGTTCTAACGGAGGGAGAGGCTCGACTCAATCAGCTCGGTCTCACCTGTAGTGTGGTCACCGTCAGCATGTACCTTTCTCCGCTCACAGACCTGGTAAGGCACATTATGGGCACACATATATAACAGGCTTTTTGGCTAGTGAGAAGTAGTTGGCTACAGAGATGAGATCAACTTTCATGATTCCAAAATTACAAGGACGTTGAGCAAAATGATGTCCATGGAAGACTTTCAAAAGCTTCTGGCACAATTTTACATACTTCTTACAATGATGTAGACCAAACTGAAATGTGTTAGACTGCTAATAAAGTTGGTTTCCTAATACTTCAAGTACTGCTGGAGACTACACCGTGAGTGTTCACAGACCAAAAAAGGTAAAAATATAAAGGCCAGTTTCTCTAAAAAACATATTGATGATTATTGAAGATGTTTGTAAAAATATTGTGTGGGCTGATGAAGCAAAACTGGAACTTTTGTCCTGGTACATCTGATATAAAACTTCTGTTGTATTTTAGATCATTATATCACACCTACCATTAAACACAGTGGTGGTAATGATATGGTCTGGAGCTGCTGGAGGACCTAGACCTTGTACCATAATACATAGAACCATGAATTCTGCTTTCTAGCAGAAAATCCAGAAGGAAAGTGCCCAGCCATCAGTTTGTGATCTTTTGGGAGCAATTGCATTTTTAACATGCCATGTTAGAAAGTCCCCTGTCCCATCCCCCCTTTTGATAGACAATTAATTGAAAACTCCCATTTTTTTTCAACTTAGGTTTATCTGCATCTATGTATTTAATATCTAAAATGCATAAAGAGAAGAAAATTGTAAGTGTGAAAATGTTGGTATCTTTTGTAACATTAGCATCTACTTGACGCTTAAACAATGTTAATTTACTGCTGATTTGATTGATGATGTAATTCTAAATTTAAAAGATGCACTTTAACAAAAAATGTTTTTTTTTGGCTATATATTTTCTATAAAGAAAATTGACTCTATAAACCTGTAAAACCTTTTGTCCCAATCAATTGTTCAATTCCTCAATGAGCACCAGTCAGCCGCAGCTCAGTTCATATCCTTGAACTCAAATCAGACCCTATGTGCATCTGCAGATTTGAAGGAATACATATCTTGCCCTTTTTCTTCTTCCTTTTGTCACTTCTCGTGATCTTGCAGTTCTGTCCTCCATCCTGTTTGTTCCCTTCCATCCATCTGCGTCGAGCTCTGAAATGACCCCCAGTCAGTTTCCTGCCTTTCATTCCTCTCTGTTTTCCTGTTGTGCTGATTCTCCTCTGTTTTGGTGCTTTGTCCACTTGGTTACGTTCTGTTTTTTCCTGACGCTCTCCACTGAAAATACTGACACCAAACTTTTCTTTCAACCTAAACCTCACTAATCCTAAGATTACAAGACCACACAAAAACATCAAACAGACAGGAAATTTCACAAGCAAACTTTTGTTTAGTCTTTGTAATTGTAAGTTATGATGTAACCCACCCTGTAAATTGGTTACTGAGATTTTAAATATAGAGAAAAATTACACAAATAGACAAGGATTAGGGTTTATTGTAAGCAGACAATTCAACTAGGTTTAGTCATTTCTTTGATTCATTTAAAAGACTTTAAAAGGGATAATAAGAAGTAAAAGTAAAGGAGGCTATTTGTTATTGCTCTGCAGGTCTTTTGAAGATGTACAAAAGAGAGAAAAATACAAATAAAACAAAGTTACCAAAACATTCTTGTATTTTAAAATGTTTTTTTTTTTTTTTTAGAAAGAAAGCGCTAGAAACTGTAGACAGCTGTCTTTTTTTTTTTTTTTATGTTGACATGAACCACAATTGTAGGAATGTTTGACATGCTGTTGAATCCTTGCCAACAGGATTTCGTACAGACCTGAAAGCAAACGGATGAAACATTGTACCAGCTGTTGTGATCTTATAGCAGACTATGACTGAAAAGCCAGAAAAGTATTTTGTCACTAGTTGTTAAGGCAGGTTAATAACGTTCCCCCTGGTGTGTTTGAATTGGCACAGGAGAGTATAAAACCCCCAAAACTACAACCACAGGTGGTAGAATAGCCAAATATTGTCCTCAAAAGTAGAACTATCTCACTATATTTTTACTCAAGAAGTCAAATGTAGTCATGCCAAAAAAAAAAAACCTCAAGTAGTTGAGTTTAATCTGACTTAATTTATGAAAATGATGTAATCATGCAGAGAAGATATAAAATTATGTTCAGGTTCTGGAAGTCTAAACAATAAAATGGGGGAAAAAAAATGAGTAAAATCAATTTGCATCATTAGAAAATAACATGAACATGTATGTTGTCATATATGCAAGTGAATCACATTAGATTTTGAAGTTGGTGTTGCTTCGACTTTCACACTCTCAATTCAAACTCGGGCCCACCTATTTTTGGAAATTTAATCTTCCAAACAACCAAACTGCATGATTAAATTGCATCTTTTTATCAATCAGCAGTACCTCTAAGTCTTGTGGCAAAGCAGTTTTAGAATAAAGATCTTAATATGGTGGTAATAGAAAAGACCATACGTCCAACTTTCTCTGGCATAAAAATAAAATTTGGTTTAACACAATTTTGCCTCTGTTTCCGTTTCCAGGTAGCAATAATCCGCAGTGGTAACGTGCAGGTCCTGTCCTTCCCTCTGACTGTAGCCACCTTCTTCACTTCAACTGCCTGGGTTCTTTATGGCCTGCAGCTAAATGACTACTATATTATGGTAAACTAAAGATATTCACAGAGTCCATTTCAAGCCAAAAATAAGTGATGTTGCTGAATGTTTTTCCTTTTGTTGTTTCCAGGTTCCAAACACACCTGGAATCTTCACCAGCTTGATCAGATTTTACTTGTTCAGGAAATTTGCCTCTACTAGTCAAGGTTCACCTTCCTATAAGCCTTTGCATATGTGAGGAGAAAAGTTTGTGAATAAAAGCGAAAAGACAATTCAAGCCTTACAATTTATGGAAGAGGAGCTTGTCACACATATGTGATGTGAAGTGGTGACAACATAAATAATATGGATGTTTTACAAGGAGCTAAACTTATTTTTCTGCCGCTATATTTTAAAATGTGACCCTTCTCTTTTCTCTATAGTCCCATATGGTTGAGCTTGTTGCTAAATGTTACTGGCATTTGCTGATATATATATTTTTTCTTCTTTGTGACGTTGAGAAACAGTTTGATGGACTGAACTCAGCATTATAGCCAAAGATTTAAAGGAGTTCTACTTTCTCTACTGCTAGTCTATTTATATATATATATATATTTACATAAATATAAATATTTTTGTCCCTTTGTACTCGCATAAGGAATATTTTGGATTGTATCATTACATATTTTTCTGCACAACTTGAAGAGAGTTCTTATCTCTTCAGAGAGGATACTTGTGCCTTTTTATGTAGCTTTGTATATAGACTATGTCCTGCCTGTGGTTTTGATATTTGTCCAGGAACCTTTTCTAAATATTTGGACCTATGCCTTTTTTATATAAGGGAAGGGTTTATTGAACTCACTTTCAAGGTCAAACAGTTTACTTATTTTTTTTTGTCTATTTTTATCATTTGTATGTGGAATTTTAAAAAATGACACAAATTACAGAATTTAAGTGTTCTTGTTTTTGTTCTAGAGACTAAATGTTTTGTTTTTTTCCTGCTAGGTGTAATGTCAAGCCTGATAATCAAATACAACACCTTACAAAAGTACTCGTATAGTTTGGTTTTTTTTGACTATGAAAATCGGGAAAAGTGCACCCAAAGTTATATTTAATTGCAAATTAAATTCTAGTGAAATGTGGTTCTACAAGTACTGACTCATGGTGGCTGACTACAAATGCATGCCACACAAGAACAAACTATCAAGTATTTTCCATCAGTGTCTCAAATATGTACTCTGGTTTATCACAAAAAAATCCAAATTAAATAACTTAAGTTTGTAATACTCGTGTGATGGTGGCGAAATAATTTTGCAATGCACTGTTTACATGTAGCCAATCCCTTACAAAGGTTGTTATATTTTAAAAAAAAGTCACCCAAATGAGAAAGTTACACTTGACCTTTTAATTAAGATTTGTTTTGTTTGCAGTAATGAGCGTCCACGCACATGTGTAGAGAGAAGCATGTGTGTTATTGGAGCTGTTGTACAATGGAGACAAAGGCCCTTTGATTGTGCAGAAGTGCAGGGAGGCTTGTTTGTGTGAGTGTGTTGATACAGAGAGGCCAGTGGTGGGAAAGGCCACGCCAGAGGTTCTCATCCCGTGTGTGTGTGAGCGTTACGCTGGCCTCTCTTCCTGAGCTCAAAGATCCAGCCTCAGACAGAAAACACAGAGATTACATAGCCTTGTGCTGGAACTGAGTGTTGTGTGTAATCTCAGAGAAAAGTGGAGGTAGAGGAGAAATGAATTACAGTTAAAACAAAAAGAAATAGGTGCAAAACAGTAAAGGCTGGGACAATAGTGAGAACCCAGCTGAGATGTTTAGCCTTGGTTCATTTTATTTGGGGTCACTACCGCCTGACTTTCATTTGTAAATGCTCCAAGACATACATTTAATGTAGTCATTATTATACCAAATTCTGTGGATCAATGGTAGAGTAGCTGTCTTGCAATTTCAAGGTTGTAGGTTTGATTCCAACTTCCTCCTGGCACTTAGCACTAAGCTGCCTACTAATCTGTGGATTGGGGTATTAGATAAAAACTGTCTGTAGTATATATTGCTTGTAGTACCATAGTAAAGTGCAATATAAATTTACTCCACTCAATAATCGAGTCTCAACATTGTGTGTCAGCCTTGAATCTTGGTGGTGTACAATAAAATTCAGCTTTTGGTAAATAATCTCTCATCTGTCTTCACATCAGAAACTGAACATGTCAAGGACAGCGTTACGTAGATTCGTCCCCACAAGTTCAGATAATTCACTTACAATATGTGCTAACTGAGAAGAATAAACACACTTAAAAATGAAATATGTAAATAAAAAAGATGAACAAGTTTCAGAAAATATATGAAATTGTGATTATGTGACTTAACCCTAACCAACTAGTTGTTATGGACAATCCAGGGACAACAAACTCATCAGCAGTTTCACTGATACTCTTAAATTAGAAACTCCCACATAATCATAGAAATTTAGACGGTAAGGTCCTTCCTCTAGACTCTGCACAGCGCGAACACTTGATCTTACCTTATTCTGATTGTTACAGTTTGTAAAACTTACAACCAACAAATATCTCATGATTTGATTGTAGCCTGAATGCATTTTTTTTTTACTGCTTCAAAAGGAGTTTTGCTGGTGAATAGCACCCTTGTGCTGATGAAATACACTCTTAGGCAAGCATGAACACGTCTATGAAACCAAAAGTTTTGGCTCTTTGCTTGTCTGAAACACCAGGCGTGTCCAACAACAACAAAGAAAAACATCAGACATCATCTACTGGAAACACCTGTTGCTGTCAGTCAATCTGGATAAAATAAAAGTAAATTCAAAGTCCATCAAACTGGAGTTAAAAAATTATCATAGAGATGCAGAAACCAAATCAAACCAGGAGTTGATCTCAGATATCTCATTGTGAATTGTGAAACTACAATATTTGCTGTCACTGAGAGGTTATGAAGAAACTACCAAACATACGAGGCGAGTTAGGCTTGTTTGATTGGTTCTAAAACTTCTTTTCCGTAGTAAGAGCGTGACAGGACATGACTGGGAAGAGCAGTTGCATCTGACAGAAAAACAACACGTCTGGAATGACGTGTCTTGGTAATATTAATCAACACTGGAGACGTGTTGGCCATAATGCTCAGACAAGCATCTCGTATTAATAATCAAGCACTGCAGTGGAGGGATGATAATTTGTGCTTGTGCTGGTGGCATGAGGCAAAAGCACCTTCCAGTTACTGAGCCAAACATGAACTCCTTTAACTGAAATAATATTCAGGACCTTCAGAAAATTACATTAATAAATGTCTGCTAACCTGAATTAACTGATCCAACATTGTAAGGACATAGTGGGACAGAACTCCACATGAAAGATGTTTGACAATGACTCTGTGACTATAAACAGAAAACATTAAGTTTTCAGTACTTAAAAATCTTTCAATCTGCTTTGCGTTTTAGATCATTTTTACATTGTGGTTCACTATGCCTTACATCTACAGTTGGGTAAGTTGAAGGATGTGTAAAGCTGTGGACCAGTTTCCGAAACCCTTTTAGAGTGCATGGTGTCATCGTCTGAATTATTACTTTATCAGAATTCATAAAATCAAGTCATTTACAAAAGCAAATGTTGTACCCGTAACAGGCAAACAGTTTCAAATCTTACAACTAGAAGATCCTTATCAACATCGATTATGAAGTTTGGATTTCAAGTTTCTGATTCAGCATTTTCTTTTCCAAATCCAAGCCAACGCGACTTGGAGTCAAAATGAGTAAGACTGGAAACAACAAACACTTAGCCAGGGGGACAACAAGGTGGGACATGATGGTGCAGACGGGTGAGTCAGAGCTTAGATTTAACTGGGGATATTTGTGAGCAGGAATTAGTCATTTAGGAGGAAAAGGAAAGGGGGTGTAGCTGCATAAAATCAGTAAATGATGAGCCCTGGAGAAGATAAAGGAGTGTTGATTGTTCTTCTTTCTCTGGTGTGGAGAGATAAAGATCACTGATGTCGGAGAGACAATGCCACGGAGTCAGATAGACTGAGCAGACACGCCCCTCATCAGACGCCATGGCTTTGTTGTGAAGACACAGCATGCAAAGTGTCAGGCAGGAAATCAAAGTTCAGTCTTTACGCTGGTCAGTGCACGTCTTTGCTCCACAGCCAATTTACAATACCAGATGTGGGGGTGTCTGTGCGTGCATGTGTGTGTGTGTGTATGTGGTGGGACTTGAGGGGGGGACAAGTAGCTGAACAATGAGAACTCCCAAACAGGATCCCTCTGTTTCCTGATGCTCCTTAAACAACACACACACACACACACACACCCACACACCCAGTCCATCTAGCTGCACAGATCCCTTTAAATGTATCACACAGCCTTTATCTGTACTTTATGTTGTGTCTCAGAGAAACTCCCGCAGGCTCCCTTCACTAACACCAAGTGTGCATTCACATGCCTATTTATATCCTTATGGGCAAACTCTGATCTATGGTCTTTGTTTCCACCGTAATTACACACAGCAGAGCCTCAGCTAACATGCAGTCTACTTTCAGTCAGTGTGCAAACTCAGCATATATAAAACACACCCTCACAGAAAGCTCGCAGGGAAGCAGTCAGCAGCGTGTGCATATCAGTAAAAGCACACCTGTCCCAGCTGCTGTTTTCAAGTGAACAAGGGATAAAAAGGAACGAGCCAGTTTTCCTCCAGGCCCTCCCCTGCAGCCCTTGTCGTCCTCGACCCTCAACTTGTTTGTCTTTATCGTTCCCATGGTCAGTTATTGTTTCTGCTTCTTCCTTATCACATCTCACTGTGTTTTGTCTTATCTGATGTAGTGCAGAGGTTCAAAACACAGCTAAAAAACGTAAATATATGGAACTTGCTCAAAAGAATTGCTTAAGACTGGAAAATAAAGTTTTAATGTTAATTTTAGATTTTTTTGTAGTAGTAGTGTAACTTTCAAATGTAACTTGTGTTCTGTTGTTTCCAAAAATACTGCAAGACAGACAAATTAAGTCTAGTTGCAAAAAACAAACTGTTTAGCTCTCAAGCTATAAGTTGGATGTCCATGAAGAAGAAAGCTGCAGGCTGTCTGCTTGGGCACCTGACAAATTATCCAGCTAACATAACCTTGTTAAACTTTTGTTTTTCTAAAAAGGGCAGAATGACATAAAGGACTTTTATAAAGCACAATAACAAGTTTATCTGTAATCTTACTACATTAAGAGGCTGCCTATTGCTATTTTTTTAATTATAGCTGAATAATTATTGTTATTGAATATGTTATTATTAATTCAGCAGTGGGAATAATTGTTTTTACTAAGTAAAAGTAATGAAGCCATGCTGTGGATTTTTGCTTCAATGATGCAACAAAACAGGTATCAAGTTGATCCATCTCACCCTGGAACCTGCCTAGTGTGATGTCAAGTTGAAGCACAGAGACAGAATAAATGATGTGTCAAGCACATTGTGGTCTTGGCTGCAAAAGGTTGAAAGAAAACCACTGCGGAGTCTGAACCAGAACACCATGAAGAGGGAACAATAGTGGCTTTTTGCACAATCTCGGTAAAGTCTCTGCAGGCTGGCTAACAACAAAAATGCAAAACAGTAAGAAACTTTTCAAAAGGTTCAGCTGAAGTGTTGGAGCAGTGGAGAAGCAGATACCAAAGAGTTTTCTTGTAAGAAAAAAGTCAAAAAAAATTTTACTGTTATTTTTAATGTCTCTTATTACATTTGAGAACTTATTTCCTATGGAGCTGAATATAAAAAGTTTGAGAGCCGCTGTTTTTATCTTATGTAACAGATTCATATTGTTCCTACCTACACTGATCAGTCGTTTATAGTAGCTACAGTGCCTTAAAAAACTTAGTTTTAACTCTTAATTTTTTACTTTTCTTTTCAGATTTTGTGACATTATAACCACAAACAAGTCTGATCAGTAACCTTTTCAGAATTTTGATAACTGACAAAATGTGAGGAGCTGTAACCTTCATGTTTTGTATCTTCAGATCTACAGTGATAATAAGAACTACCAGACTCAACAACTCAAAGTTTTAGATGTAGGAGCAAAAATGTTTCTTCTTACCTATAAAAGTAGAAAATCACTCCAGACTCTTTTGATATAATCAGACTGCTCTCTCAAACAGAACACAGATCACAAATAGTTCCATCAATGTTCAACCTCCCTCTCACTTTTTTTTTTTTTCATTAGTGCCCATGTATCTGCACACACTTGTTTTTTATGAAGTTGCTGCTTTATATATATTTATGGCAAAGCATTTCAGGAACCTTTTGATTTTATGATAATCAAAAGGTTGTGCAATGTCGGCTCTGCCTCGAGAACTTAGTGCATGCATCAGAGGTTGGAAACAAAGCCACCTTTCTTTTTCTGCCCTGCATACATGCAGTCACATAGAAAAATTTGACTCTTCAGGTCCTTCACTTTTGCCAGCTGCCATTAGAAGACCTTTGCTCTACAACCAACTGCTGCCAAAGTGGGAAAAAAAAAAAAAAAAAGATTAACAGGGAGAAGCCCCAGTCTATCTGCAGGGCTTGACTGTGGTTCGCTGAGAGCTGTCAGTCTTCCAGATTGTTTTGCTTCCATCTCCTTCTTCTTCCTCCTCCCCCGTCTTGCTTCTGCAGCTGAAGCAGCGAGTGGAGTGATACGTGGACAGCTAGTCATTAGGCTGTCAGAAGAGTCTATGGAGCAAAACTCTGCTGGCAGGGATGAATCTACACATTTCACTTTGGGTATTCATCAACTGTCAGGTATCCTTCTGTTTTACCAGCCATACATGTGTGAGAATCACACACATGGGCTTGACAGCAGGGAATCCAATAAAGGCAGAGTCACACATTTGAAAAGCATCATTATATGACTATAGCTTAATAGTACAGAAATCTTAGTGTTTATGGAAATCTTAGTTTCTTTGCTTCCTTTTTAGCAGAAAAAAACTACAAGTATGTATTGAAGTGGCAAGCCAACATTTAATGACTTTATCAAGTTAATGTATTCTTCAGTCTAAAAATGACAACCAATAAGTAAATACCCATGCTACCCCGGGGACCTTCGTCTTGTCTGAGCTCGCCTTCCTGTTTGGCATCCATCCACAACAAACACTTGTCTTTGACCTATGTGCGTGTGTAGGGGTGTGTGTGGCTGTGAACGTGTTTTTCATGAAAGCAGGTGGAATTAAAGTGCATGTATAAGATTCATAGCAATGATTTAAAAAAGTAAGTCTGGAGGTTTTTGAGGCAGAGGAAGCAATGCGATCTGTCCAACAGTTCCACCAACTTTCCATGTTTTGTAAAGAGTTCACACCTGTTGGAGCTTGTAGAGCCACTGGTGTGTTAGTAAAGGGTGTGTGTGTGCGTGTCCATGTGTGTGCATAGAAAAATAAAACATTGATAGCTGTAGAGATGCTGAGGGCAGTCAGGATTAACAGCTGTTTGGAGGGCTTTTAGGTTTGTTATACATTTTATAGTACATCAGAGGTCGAACTGCTCATGAAACATATTTACAGGCTGTCTTGGATAAACAAATATTATTGATGGAACTTTGAGTCACCTAATTTCTTTGGAAATTGTAAGACTTGCTTTTTATTTCTATATCCTGGAAATTTATTTTTTGTTTCCCTCATATTCTGATCAGTAGAGTCGTCATAAGTGTGAGTCACTGATGACTTACCTTAGCTGGAAATTCCTGTTAAACAGTCACGTGTGAGGACCTACGCAAACAGTCATTAATTAATCTGATTGTACAGCTGTTGTTGTTGGAGGATTCAGGTCTAAAAAAAATAAATATAACGAAAATGTAAGAAAGAACCCTGTAATTTTATCAGATTTATTAAAATAAGAAAAATAAAATAAATAAAATCAGCGTCTCTACACTTAGCTGAACAATTTATGGACCAGAGTTTTTGTTTAATCATCTAGGGGCTTTTAATAACCTTTACATTTAGTAATCTATTACTTTTTTATTTCATGTGGTGCCTATGCAATGTGACACAGAGGTCCAATTTCCTCACCCACTATAACATATGAAAGAAAAAAGAATATATATATATCAATCCACTATGGATATGAGCGCTGATCTTCACCAATCAGCAAATGACTACCAGGAAATAATTATTGAATGAAAAATAATGTCTATATCTACAAATAAAGCAGTAATTAAACGAGAGTTGAAGAATGATGCTGTAACAAAACTGGTAGAGGGCAAAGATTTAACTGTTAAACACAGTTTTTGAAATCTAGGACACAAAAAGAGAAAAAAATAGATATCATTGATTTTTCACAATTATACAGACACAGAAATAGTTCAGCAAACACAGAAACAGACTTCCTTAGGTCATCCCAGTTTCCAAACAGTTATCTAATGTTTGAACCTTGTGAAATGCTGTAGGGGGAAACTAAGTGTTGCTGGATTAGAAAAAGAGGATTGTACAAAAACCGAGGTACCAATAGGTGTGTCTTATGCTATTTAGTTAAAAAACATTTATTTCCTATTGAGAATTTTTCTTCCATTTCATAAATGTGCTCAAGTAAAAAGTTGAGTTTTTCTCGAGTTACGCTAATAAGTGTAGATCACACTGTCAACACAGCAAAGACGTTGAGTTTTCATCCTTTGCGATAATATTTATTTGGGGAGGTTACACAAAAATCAACATAAAGTAGAAGTTTTTATATTTTTCTAACTTGAAGTAATTAAAAACACATACTATATCAACGTAAGTTCAAAAGTTGTTTTAAGTCGTAGCTCAGACCTCTCAACACAGATTTGTAACCAGACCAGGTGAGCCTGGATGGACCTGTTGCGTTTTTCTCCTAAAGGGTGAACTCAATGTTGTCCACAAATCAGAAGCAATGCTTCCCCCTACTGGCCATATATATTTCCACGGTGCATGCTCTTGAATTTCATTCTTTGGTCTGTGTTTGTAAAACCTTTCGTGACTGTGAATAATTTTTGTGTTGTCTAATGTGATCATGCCTTTGTAGAACATGCCTTTCTGTTACTTTGTCTGGGCAAAGACAGTCTGTTCGAACAATTGTCCTCACTACAAGTTCTACTGGCTCTCCCCGCCTCATTCAATGCTGTAAAGCAGATCCAAATCTCTCTCTTCTGATGGAGGTTTCAGGTGTCTTGATGAGTTTCCTGCTACTGTGCAAAACAAGCAGATTAAATTTGAACCCAGTGGCCCTTTTATCTGTTCCAACAGCTTCTGGTGTACTCGTGTGATCAAGGGGAGGCTTGTCCTTACACGCAGCCTGGAAAGGCTTTCTCTTGGATACAACTTTTATTGTCCATGACATATAAACAAAAGTTTGTTTTACTAAACCCGTTTTGTTTACAGTCAATCACCATAGGATGATTTTATACAGAAGGGAACAGTTCACCCTTCAGCTAGATTGAGAAATAAAGGCTGTGACTTCTGGTTTTTGGGTAGGTATAATGCAGGTGTTGAAAACCGCAAGTTAATTAATTAGGAAAATTAATTAGAGGTAAGGCAAGCTGAGCTCTGTTTTATATTGTTCTCCTGAATACCAGTAGGTTACCAAAAAAGGTAAAAGCTGCAGCATGACCCTTTTTAAGTATGAGGGGTTTTTATGGATGTCTGGTCAATGAGAGTTTAAAATAAACTGAAGCCATTACCTCTTGTAGAGGTCAAGTAAAGACTTGAACCATGTGGAGAAAGGAAGAGAGGTACCAGAGAGGATATGAGGACTTGTTGGTGCAGGAGGATTCCAACAGATATGGGAGAGAAACATTGTTAATGGGACTAAAAGCGAGTAGCATGGTTTTTGGGTGAATGCAGTGTGTAATGGGAAACCAGTTAAGTTCTTGAAACATAGAAGTAATGTGGTAAATAGATATGGCCAGCAGGAGAGTTATGTTATGTAGGTGACATTAAGCAGACTGGGTTACTTGATTTATCTGAGCTGTGTGCTAGTCAGCAGGATTCCCAGACTTCTGAAATGACAGGAGGAGGAAACACTGGAAATGTCGATATTAATAAAGAAGCTTTCGGCTTTGGAAAGAGTTTACTTTGAACAGAGGAGGAGAACCTCACTTTTATTCCCGTTTTAAATGGGGAAGCTTAGGAGGATTCAACACTTAATCTTAATCAAACATTGAGGAGGAGGAGTGCGTGGGAGAGAAGGAGGATGGTAAGGTAGAGTTGATTGTCATTTGTGTAGCAGTGAAAAATTATATTTAACTCACAGAACATGTGGAAGGAGACTCACATAAAACCAAATATTTACATTAATTTGAATTGAAATTTTCCCTTTTTTGAGTCAATTGGGATAAGCTAAAAATATTTCTATTCTTTATTCATATTCAGAATAAAGGATATTGGGAATGTACACTGAGACCACTATATGTTCAAATACTTTGATTTCTAAACTTTTTATAGGTTATTTCAAAACTTGTAATCAAACTGGAGGCACATCTGTGGATGACTTTTAAGGCAGAAGCTCAAACATTGTGATTTTCCCACATTGTGTGACATTGTGGGAAAATCAAAAATATATTCTGGATATATCAAGGAGAGGATTGCAAACTTCCATTAGATTGGTTCATCCTAAGGTACAATTTCATCTGATCATACAGATTTATGAAAGTACAAACAGTTTGGGAATGCCAAGTCATTATACCATCCAGGGTATTCAGATATTTGTGGTGACAAAATGTACCAATCCTTTCAGAAAAGCAATACGAAGATGCTGGCTGAAGCAAAGGGTAATTATCCACGGTGAAACTAGTTCTGTACTAAGATGGCCTCTCAGAGTAGAAGAAGTATTTTCTCCAAAAGTAGCAAACTAGACTAGATGAAAACTAAAACTAAGGTTTACATATTCAGTCATAATAAGGATCATGGCTAAACTTGAAGAGAAAAGGGGAAAGGTTGCGAGCGTGAGCACACATACTGATTGTGAAAAACGGGTGGCCATCATGTTGTCAGGATGTTGTGCTGCAGAAGAAACATGTGCACTTCACAAAACAGGTCACAATGTCCCAAAGTGTACAACCAAATTAGTTCAAATAGTGACAATCAGGAAGCTCTGATCTTAAAATATGTGATAAAACTGAAAAACTGTGTGTGAGCAAATTGGCCTACAACCCTGACTTAGCTACATCAATTGTATCAAAAGGAATAGATACAAGTTTTCAGCAAACAAAAGAATTTAGCTGAAGTAAGTTTCGACTCAAATCACAAAGTTTTAACAGTAATTCTACCAAATGGTATGAAAATATGTAAACTTCATGTAAATAGACGAAAAAAAATATCTCTCTAATTATTACAGCACTGTGTACAAAAAAGGGTAATAATAACTGACTGAAACCAGGTAGTTAATCTGTTTAAATGTGAAACAATGAGAAAAGGCAATGTGTATTTACAGAAAATATAAACACATTCCTCAAGATCACATACTAGTTTACTTTTTAAACTATGATTCTGAATATTTGTGATGCTGTTCAAGGGAGGCATATGACTGAATATGTAAAACAAATTTCTATTTCTATGAACAATAAGGTTTTTATCTTATCTATATAAAATGTTTAATAAGCAAGAGGGGACTGAGGACAGAAATTAAATGGCTTTAGTCATCTAGAAAATATTGACATTGTGTTGCAGTTTTCAGTCTTTTATTGTTTTTCTCATAACAACATGGAAGCAATCTGCCAGCAAGGCAATTTTAAAATTCTGAATGCTACAGTCTAAAGCCATTCGAGTGCTGTGCTGGCATACAACAATAGATAATCCATTCAAAACAGAAGAACACGGGAGAACAGATTCATGAGGATCCAAGAGAAACACGGGAGACAGAAATATACATCAAAGAAAGAGACAAAATACAACAAATTGAAACTCCAGTCTCAAACTCCAGTTCTCGACGGACAGTGACTTGCAAATTTGAGATGTCTCTCTACTTCAGCACACATGGCTAATATTAGCAGTGAGTAGCACATAAGAAAAGGGACAAATCTTAAAGTTGCAGGACTCTGGCCTTTAAGGATAGCAGTTTGAGAGTCCTGATGTAGACTGACAAGATGTTAAAGGACCACACTGACACAGAGTTATAGAGTTATTACAAGACTTACAAAATATTGTAATGAAACAAAATTTCCAAAATAAAATAGTTAATCGAGACAAAAATATCAGCAACATAAATCTAAAAGAAGAAAAAAGTATGTGTAAAGAAAGACACCTAAAACAATTTTTTTTAAAAATGCCTAAAATGAAGAGAGCTGAAATTGCACCACAAAGCAACCACACCAGATATAAAACCTTCAAAACCAGAACAACATACTATTCAAAGTGAGAGATGTGCAACATATCTGTACGATAAACACATAATCCGCTCCAATCTGTATACATAGTTTTATTGTAATAGTATCTCTTTCAGCGGAAGGAGACGGGGTTCATGAAGAATATCAAAGTTAAAGCCAGAGCTCACATGCATCCATCTGACACCCATATCGATCATTAAAATACAGTCTGAGCCAGTCAGTTTGAAAATAGAATTTAAATATTGCAGGAAAAAAGCCTTGCTCATTGACCAAACATACCATTAGATTATTTTTGTAATCAAATAAGTAATTTAAAACAGAGAAAACAAATACATTTTAGTTGATGAAAGTTAAAAAACTGAAGTCTTCAGCTGGTTAAGCCCCTTGTTATTATACTTTAAATATGTAATCATTATTATGTATGTGCAAATAACTCATAGTTCCAAGCTGAACAATCAACAAGTTTGTGAAAAATCAAAAATCCAAAGTATTTTCATATGTTTAAAAGTCAAGCAGTATAAAGAGAACGTCACTCATTCAGAGCATCCTTCACTTTGATTTCTGTGGAAATCTGAAAACACAAAGGCAGCCGTGAGCATTATTATGCAGCTTCACAAGTTCTTTTGAAATGCAAAAACAGAGAGAAAAAGGTGTTTTTTCAGATACTGACACGTGTGCTTCTGGCAAAGGCAACTCCTAATATTCACATTTATCTAATCCTGGTGAATTCACATTAACATTTCTTAAGCTGCGTAAAAAACGAAGGTAGAAAATTAGACATACAGCATATCAGGTGTCTTCACAAGGTGACAGTCAAATATCTGCATAAGGAAGCTAAGTTACACTTACATGCAACTTTTGCTGTCCATTGAGTCTGGGACGAAATAACAGAGAGCAAGCTGTATTTTTCTGTGTGAGAGTTTTAAAGAATGATAAAGGAGTTTGACTCACCCTGTTAACAGATTTCTGCATAGTCTAACACCACTTCAACCACAATGTCCATTAGATATTTTTTTTCCGTTTAGGAAACAAGAAACAAAAGAGATAAATTGTGTTTTTTAAGTGTAAAGGTAAGAGAACATCAGATATTTATTGTCTACTTCAAAAATTGCACTGAATACCATTTTCCATATATTTCCAGGGATGAAAGTTGCAAGGTAAGTTAACACATATCATGAAGGGCATGAATGTCATCAAGTTTGCTGCTTTATTGTTTTAGTTAGATAATTTTTTTTGCAGGCTAGAATGAGAAGACAATGCTGAAGCTCTATTATACCATGTATAGAACACTATTATCCATTCTAACACCAGCCCTGCTAAAAAAGCAAACGGTGTTGAACAGTTCTTAGAAAATTTCAGTCGCGATTCAAAGTGTCAATTTTAGGTGACATTCATGCTCATGATGACTGGATGTTAACTGACAGGACATAACCATATTTGACCAGATAGAATAAATTGTTTTTAGCTCTACAGGTTGGACAAACTGGGTTTTAATGACTTGCACCAAGCACTGTTTATCTACTTGGATTTTTTTACTCGTGTTTCAATGGTTACTCTGCGTGGCGGAGGCTCCTCGATGCTCCGGTTGGCTACAAGGTCTTGCAGCTGTAGCGCTCCTCCACCTATGAAACAAAAAGCTGGACAAACTGGAGCAGAGCAATCCACGTGCCCCTCCCACAACATACGCAGGGAGTGGGCATCATAGAAGGCAACCTGGCCTTTGTCACAGTCCAGACAGACTCCAAGTCGTGGAGGTAGGGGAGCAGTGTGGGAGTGAGGCTTGTTGCTATAGTTGCTGCTTTGAGAGTGCAATGCTGCCTGGCTGTGGCTCTCACTCTGGCTGTGAGAGGGAACGTATCCTTTGGGGAGTAGGATCTTACCCATGCCCACGGTGAGGAAGCAGAAGGGAGGGGAGTCCTGGCCGTCTTCTGCATCGCTGTCATGGCCACTGTCTGGATCACAACTGGAAGAGGAGAGGACACCATCAGGATGAGCGAGGGAGAAATAAGAAGAATTGGGAGATTCATCAAACTTAGCTACAATATCACTTTTTAGTCCTTTTAAAATACAGATCAATGTAGTTATTCTCTATTCAGAATGCGTACATACACATCCTCCATCTACAAAAGAAAACATGAAAAAATGGTACCATCACACATATGTTACTATAACTGAGACCTTTGTTTGGTTCTGAGAACTGCTAAAAGTAGATGAGGAAGCAGAGTTTTTGGTTGTCTACTCCTCCAGAGTTCCTATACATTTTATTGTCAAAGTTTTATACTTTTTCACACTCAATTACTCACTTTTTCATGGAAGGATGGGTAGACAAAGGAACTTCTGTCTATGTCTATGTGCTGCTGCCATCTAGTGGCCAGGAGAACTTAAATAAACAAATACTTCATTTTAGTCTGGAAATAGTCCGTCTGACTGAGATTTTATGTGATAGACCAACAGAAAGTAGGGCATATTTGTGAAGCGGAAGAAAATCAATAGATTTGATTTGTAAAACAATTGATTTTTTTTTTCAATATCTGTGAATGAAGTTTAATTTATTCTTAACCAATTACAATCATAGATGATCAGCCCTCAAAAAGAGTCCAAATCTGTCTAAATACATTTCACATGTTCTATGAAGACCTCAGAGAGTTGTAAGAGAACAATAGTGAACAGACATCATGAAGACTAAGGAACACAGCAGACAGGATCTTGGTCAGGATGGAAAAGATGGATGGAGCTAAAGCACAATGATGACATTATTGTAAAATATTAAGTCAGATGTTGTTATTAGTTATTCAGTACTTAAGTAGCAATTTTACCAAATACTTTTTTAGTTTTCCTTAAGAAATTTTTTGCACAGCTACTTTTTAGTTTTACTTGCATAAAAATATACTAAAGTAGTGTTTTTCTTATTTGAGTGCAACTTCTGGGTAACCTCTGGATCTGACTGAACTTAAGATAGAGATAAAGATAAATTCTTTATTGTCATTGTCACAAGAACAACGAAATTCAAAGGTGCCATCAGTCAGTGCACATGCCCAAAACAAAACAAAAAACAACTGTCCCACAATTCACACACAGTGCAAGAAACAACAAACAGCCGATACACATCATCCATGATGATTAATGGTTATTTTTGATAGCATTTAGTTTTGTTATTGCTATCG
>CAEFZY010058725.1:0-70276 GCA_903066815.1 Brachyrhaphis roseni
TTACTTGTATTGTTGAGAGCTAAAAGTTAGCCGTTTAGCATTAAGCTATTAAGCTCGGTTAATTAGATGCAGCTGCTATATGTGTTACTATTTCCAATTGTAATGTCTTATTTCTGTCATATATTTTATCGTGTGACGCTACGGAGTTGTCAGAACGCTGGTTTGTAATCTATTAATAAAGTTTGACTGACCTATCTCACTGTTTTGTTGAGATTCCCTTTAGCGCAGCTCCTTCTAATGGATGCATAACGTAACCCCAGCCTCTACTGTAGCGTCTATCCTATGCGCCTTATATATGAAAACAGTTTTAAAATAGGTCGTTCATTGAATATAATGCGGAAAATACGGTAATATATGCAAAGAGAAACATTATTTTTTTGTAGTTGCACTCAATGCTGAATTGAGCCCCAACCAACTCATAATGAAATTAATTAATTAATAAAACCTACAATTTTGCAGGCTGGAACATTGTTCTAATTAGAGTGAGTTAAACATATTTCCATCTCTTTATTTGTAAAATATCATCTGATAAAAACCATATTTTTTGGGAAGCAAAAGATCCAACAGTTTTCAGCTGCACATTGTTGTGTTGCTCCTTTATTTTAAAATGACGGTGCTAAATCTAAAAAACCTTTTCTACTTTCGCTTTAGCAGAGATCATTTTTTTCAGAAGCTGTTTTGTCCCAACAATTTCTACACCAGGAAACTAAGTAAAAGCTTTCTTTTATATTGAGGTAGCCATTCTTTTTTCCAGCATGAACAGGGGTGTAACTGGGCACCAGGATCAGCATCGTCCCTGAAACTGGATCCCCGATGCTGAAAGAGGGTCCGCGGTTTCCACGTACAAGTGGTTCTAGGTAACATCTAGGAGGCTGGTTCTTACCGGACAAGGCCAGTGCTTTCCATCAATGTGCCTCAGCTGATGCATAATTAGGGCGTCGCAGTCCTTGTAGGCAGCTGGGCATTGCAGACAGGTGTGGGACGCCTTTGGGACTTTGGGTGCTTGACTCCGAGGCCCTCGGAGCTGCTTTAAGCGGGCTCGATGTACGGTGTCCAGCATGGCGCAGCTCCGGCTGCTGCTCAGGGTATGGACCTTATTTTGTCTCTACATATGGAAAAAATTAAAGAATAAAGAAAGAAAGTCCCTGTTTACAGAAAACATTTATAGTCAGTGTACTGGTTATTTGAAATCAGGTCAGTACTATCTTTTTAATCTTTTAAGGATTTCCAGATTAAATCGCATTTCCAAAAATATTTACTTTATTTCCAATCCAAATTTCGACTGGTCCTAGAGAATAGTAACTAAAACTGTGTAGGTGCAGTCCTCCTCATGAATGTAACTGATTTTGCTGTTAATTATGCATCCAAAGGCCTCCAAGTTTCATAGAACTTGGAGGCCTTCAAACACGAGACTTGGTTGCACACATTTTGAGTTTATGTGAATTTTTTGATACATGAGGTCAAAACTATGCAGACTCGACCACAAAACATACAACCAGACTTTGTCAAAATGTTTCATAGCCAGGCGCACATCAACAATACATTTTTGAAGCAGAAAAAATTTAGCTAAATTTTTCCAGGAAGAAGTGATGGCATAAATCTAAATTGGTTTGCTTCCCGTCACAGACCCAGCTTTTAACATTTCTAATAGGTTTCAATCATGCAAGTCTTAAGATGATTATACCAACTGTAAAGCAGGAAGGTGGAACCAGTATGATGAGGGTCTGTTTTACTGCACAGTGGGTAAAATCGTTAATTAATTATAACACGCATTTTAAATTGTTCTTCTAATTCTAATTCAAAGTCAGGCTGAAATAAATTACTCTAAGGCTTGCAATGAGCCCAGGTAACAATCTGACCAGAACCGTGAAGTATCGTTCAAACTGCCCCTTATTGGTTACCTTTGGCATCGTCCTTGTAGGTCTGGACCCAGCACATTTGTCCAGATGCGTTCTAGGTTCTCTGGACTTCAGTCCATGTCTCTGACTCTGTCCTTGTGTGACTCTTCTCTCCTCCCTTTTCACCACGCTCAGGCCAGGCGGACCCCTGGCTCTCAGCGTCCGCTGGGGAGACCCGTCTGTGTCAAATTTTTCTGGAACCTGAGACACGGAGCGCGTCAGACAGATGGCCACGCTCTCCTCCTCCTTCTTCAGGCCGGTCATGGAACCCCCCGCCGGCCGACAGAAGCTGAACAGGAAGCCAGAGTCCAGCAGTTTGATGGGCGGCTTGCTCTGACGTTTACCCAAGTCTGGTGAGGGGGGGTCAGGGAAATGTCCAACTGGCACTGGATCGGCTGGTTCTTCTTTGATTGTTTTGTAAAGAGGGTGATTATAAATCGAGGGAGGAGGCGTATGCTCTGAAAAACCATTGGGTTCAGGATCCTTTACCACTGGTCTTCCTGCCTCTCTGGACTTGCCCCTCGTCTTGTCCTCCTCCTTTGTGGACGCCCGTCTCAGCTTGGCTTTTGCTCCCGGTCGGCTGCTGTTGTACCGGAGCGTTTTCACCGCATCTCCGGCGACCTTTTGTCTGCTCTGTGTTCTATGTGAAGGCAGGGAGTTTGGAGATGCGTGTCCACTCTGTCCATGTGTGGACAACCTCAGACTTGAGATGGAGTATTCAGTTGTTTCTGCTTTGATTTTAACCACGTTTCTTACATAGGTTCTCTTGCTGTTGTAACGCAGAGGCTGTTGGGTACTGTCGCGATTCCTCACAGACCGCCTGAGTTCCCTACCACCAAACACCGGCCTGGAGGAACGTGGAAACAGGTCTGGTAAAACCACTTTACTTCTCATGCTCCTGTCGGAGGGAGGAATGCGCTGCTTGATGCGCTTCTGCCTCTTTGTTGGGATCTGCTCGGCTCTGGCGGATCCCAAGCCCTTGGACTTAACTGACTTTTTGAGGAGTCGAGTGTTGACAGGGTCGCAGAGAGGAAGTGTCAGCTTCATATCTTCGTATGAGGTTCCGGGGGATGAAGAACGTGGTTTCCGTCGCTTGGTCAGAGAGTAGTTGTTGGCTTTTAACTTCCGAAGTCGTTTCTTTTGCTTCCAGCCGATTAGATCTTCTGGCCTGGGAAGGAGAGCCGTCCTCTGGAGTCCCAGGACATTCATGAGCTTGTACTTCTCCTGCGCTCTTGCGTAATCCTCCTCGTCCTCCCCGACCTCCTCCACTTCCTGCTTCACCCTCACCGGGCTGCAGGACGTTCCTGGCCGCGACCTGGACGTGCATGACAGTTGGGCGACAGAGTGGGACTTTCTGTTCTTCTTAGGCGTCTCTGGCTTAGGTAGGAACCTCTGAACCTCTTTGGCGGCTCCAGGAGAGGACCGGAGAAGACGGGTGCTTGACGCTGAG
The DNA here is from genome assembly GCA_903066815.1 of Brachyrhaphis roseni. Taxonomy (NCBI): domain Eukaryota; kingdom Metazoa; phylum Chordata; class Actinopteri; order Cyprinodontiformes; family Poeciliidae; genus Brachyrhaphis; species Brachyrhaphis roseni. The sequence goes on from CAEFZY010058725.1 coordinate 3,349, forward strand.
AGAGGCGAGTAGTTCTGTGACCGAGTGGCGACGATGACGTGGCGAGGTGTGCTGGCTTTTTTGGAAGAGGGAGACTTAAAGTCCATGAGCTTCATCCTGTGCGAAGGACTCAGAGGGAGGCCGTTCTGAACTTGGGATTTTGGAATTCGGCGCAAGTTACGCTTAGGACTTTCTTGTAAAGACTCATCAGACGTCTCTAGTGTTAGACTAAAGCTTTCATTCATGTTCTCTAGTTTCAAGAGTCCTTCCCTTTGGTTGTGACGGTGCTGGCTGAACGGACCGGCATGAGCTGAGCTGAAGGCCTTGCTGGGAGCACGGAGATGATGTTCCTGCTCTTTGAGGAGGGCAGAGCAGGCTTCCACGGCCGGCCACATGCCCAGGTGGCGCGCCATCGCACAGACTTCTGGGAGATCCTCCTGACGAACACACAGGGTGGACGAGTAGGAGAAGTCCAGCAGAGACAAAAGACTGTCCTCACTGAAACCTGAAATAAGACAACGTTGTATTAGTAAAGTACCATAGCTTTACTATCGTACTTTATCTGCAAGCTTTTTTAAGCTTGCAGATGAAAAACAAACTTCTGTTTAGAAACTATGGCTGCACTCCAAGATAAGGATTCTCCAAGCCTGACCAGCCCGACTCATCAACACACTGAGAAACACCTCATCTCTGCCTAAGACAGATTATATGAAAGCAAGTCAAAACTAACACTGCGCTTTTATGTATTTAAGCACTTATTACTCACTGATAAACTGAAGTTAGTTTTCTTGCCTTTGATTCTATTTAAGGGTGAAAATAATTCAGAAAAAGAGTAGCTAAAAGTAGAGCTTACATTTGCTTCCAAGTAAAAATGTTACCAAATTACATCCCAGAACATCCAAGTGTCAACTCAAGACACACAGTACCTTTCAAAGATATTCATAATTGGCTTGAGTTTCTTTAAAATCACCTTGCTGCAACCACAAACTTCACTATTTTTTAATACACCAACTCAAGATGTTATAATTCTGGAAATTTATTTAGGATTTTCATTTTTTGCTAATAATCAGAAAGAAGTACCATGTGTTTTACTTCTTTCCTCATCAAGTCACAGAACAGCTGAATTTATGTTGAGATTTATTTACACACAGGTTGACCTTCTTTAAGAAGTTATTTTCACTTGGCCTTATTTTATATGAGAGTGAATGGAACCAAAAACAAATGCAAATCACTTGAAAGTTTATATTTGCAACAATGTTGAAATTCACATTAAAATTAATGTTTTCCAACACATAAAATTTCCGTAAATAGTCTGAAGGCTGTACTTGCCTAAAATATAAATACTTCCTCAAAACTTTGCGTCTCTGACAAAAAGAACAATTGTTTGCAGCATATCTGATCTGGACCACTTTATTAATAAATATATTAAATGTGAAAAAGAAGTGGTGGAGCAGGATTTTTAATAAAATGTAACCCATCTCTGTTTACATATAATCTTTTCCAGTAATCAAAAGAACCATCTACACTAATTGATATTTTATATTTCTAACCTTCTAAATTAAAACAGAGGCTTTCTTAACCATTACCAAAGAAAATCATAACATCACAAAGCCCCAACTCATGAATCTCGACATTTTCAATTCCTACCAGAGAGGTCTATGTCTGCTTTCTTGCTCGAGTCCATTTCAGCCAAAACTTCATGAAAGTGATCGCTGACGGCGGCCAGGACGGCTCGGTGAGCTGAGAAGGATCCCCCGTTGGTTCGAAGGGTGATGTCACAGAACTGCCCCGCCTCCCTCTGACTCCTCAGCTTGCTCAGTAAATCGGTGCCGTGTGACGGTACCGTCTTAGATACACACCTCCTACCATCAAACCCCTGAGAGGCAAAAAGAGTGAGAGACAAAGGATGAGACAAAAACGGATTCACAGCAGAAAGAGAAGGGTGAGAGAAAAACCACCAGAGAAAATGACAAGAAAGTCGTGAAATCTAACATGCAGAAAATTAGACACCTGTACATGTAAAGTAGATAAAGATTAAAATGTCCTGTACTTACCGCTGATGTTTTACTGTGCAGATTTTTACATTGTGGACAGTGCAGGACAAAGTCTCTAATCTGGAAGTACATTCCTTTGGGGGAAAAAAAGAGCAGACATGAAAATACCTTAGAATAAAGAAAAACAGACAAAGCAGGGGAGTTGCAGAGGGACAGAAATAGATCAAAATGTTTTTAAAAAAAGTGTCTGAAGTCCAGAAAGGAATGTAAAGTTGACTTTTTCTACAAAATAAAATGTGACATACTTAAGAAGACTATGAAACAACTAGGTTACAGAGGGAAGTTTGTAAAAAGGACTCCGAAGGACAAAGACACTTGGTCAAAACAGTTTTTTTTCTTATTCAGATTTTTAAAAAAGCTACATCTACCAGAGGAGGGGGGGGAACTATTTTTTTTAGGATGAGGTTGACTGAGTCCAAAAAGGGAAAAGAAAATGATGTAGTTCACTCTAAACAATAAAGCAAGCTTCCATCAAAATGAAACACAGTGCCTCATTAAAATAATTACACTCCACGAGTGTTTTCACAATTTCTCACAAGTGCAAACTTGAATGTGTTTTCTTAAGATTTTACATGACAGACACATGGAATAGTTCATTAATACAGTGGAAAGCAAAATCAATCATTTGTCAGGTCTTGTGCAAATGATAAGTGCATCCTCTCAGCCTACTTTCAAATAAGGGCCACTAGAGCCCACAAAAATCTTGGGGGAAAAAAAAAATATATATATATATAAAACAAGAGGGGCTGTGTTTGGGGTCCAGCAGCCCAGGTGACCAAACACTTTTTTATTATTATTTTACTTCTGAATGCATATTTTTTGCACATTTTCGTTGTTCTTCATATGAAACTCAAAGGCCCATATCAAGTGGATTGTATTCATATTTTGGGATTTCTATGAACATAAAAAAAATACTCAAGTATTTTGAAATGTATGAATTTACAGTTAATTTTTTGGGAAACAACATTGAACTACTGCTCAGGGGATGTATTAAACCTATCATACATCAATTCATATTCATTTATTTATTGGTCTAATAAATAAATGAATATTATTTAATCATTTATTAGTACATTCCCCTACTAATTTCCATTGGTAGGGGAATGTTTGGATACCAAACTGCGCCCACATCCTTGTAAATCCGCCCCGGTAGTTTTAGTGTGCACTTATGGACACTGAATAAATAAAAAGTTGAAAATTCAAAAACAATGTATCCCTTTCCTTCCATGACACACTACTTTGTGTCAGTGAAATCCCAATAAAATACAAAGTTTCAGCTTGCAACAAAAATATATATGGAAAAATGGCTACAAGTGGCTCAGAAACCTGATCTGGGCTTTTATCTTTTGCACAAAACGCGACCAAAGTTAGCAACATTAAGAGTTAACAATAAAACGTGTTGGCTTTTCAAAGAAACCGGTAAAACAATGACATCAGAGAAGCAGAAACCTTCCCGTAATGCTGCTCAGGTGTTGACATACCCTCCCACCAGTAGTTCTCAGCCACGCATTTGTAGGTCTCCTCCAGGGAGAGGTGGCGCTGGCCGGGTCGCCGCCTGTGGAAGGTGGAGATGGCCTCTTGCCTCCGGTCCTCACCCAGAACCTCCCGGTAGTTGATGAAGCCCCTTTCAAACTTCCTGCGGTACAGCAGCCCGTCCATCACCTCAAAGTTAGAGGATCCGCGCCCCGCAGACTCGATCCCGTGCTTGGACGCATAAACAGTGCAGTCGCCGTCCATTTTTATTTATTTATTTATTTTTCGAACAAGTTTTCTTCAGTTTTAAATAAGCAACTCTATATAATAAAGTGGTTATCCCACTCAGATTGAGGACGGCTGGGGAAAGGGGGTCAAAACTTTCCCAAATGACCTGAGACAAAGTCCGCGTGGATGTGATGATAGAGACCCCCTGACACAGCAAAACCGATCAATCAGACTTGATCTAATAAAAACGTGAGTCAATCAGTGGGAGTAAACAGAACCGTCTCCCATCGTCTCTTAGAAACGCCGGTTTCAGCTCAGATAACGAGGACTTCTCTCCGGATGGTCCTGCTTGTGTTCAAGCTGTCAATGAGAGCATCACTTCCTACTATCCAAACAGTTGTGGCAAGCATACCTTCCCATCAGTAGTTACACTTCCACTTTCTTTCTTCCTAGGCTCTTTTCCTGTAAATAACATTAATTTAAAACGTGCGAATTCACATCCGACAGTGGGTTAAATAAATACAGTTAAGTTGGGGAATCGCGCCAACTACACCGAGGCAAGTGATGTAAAGTCCCCACAACGACGTAAACTAAGCAGGCTTCGCCGCCAGTCTCCCACCGACAGCCCGTCTTCCACGTACTTCAAGGGTCGGGAGTGGCCTCCGGGGCTGGATGACGGCGGGCAGCCTCACCTCCCGGCGATAACTTGTGATTTCTTCTCGCCAACTCGACTCGGAAGCAACATGATGACGCAGCTATCAGCTAAAGCATCGCCACTTGAAACGACCTAAAAGCGAGGTGGACCCTCTCTCTCTCGGTCTTTCTCTCTCTCTCTCTCGCTCTCGCCGCGAAAGGCTCCGAAATTTCACAAATATCCACCTTCCGCCCTCAAAAGCCAACTAACAAGCTCCGGTTAGGCCCCCGACATAGTTAACCCCGCTTCTGTAGCCACGAAGGCGCTCTGATGGGCAAATAATCAAATTTTTCTAACTCGTAACCTTCTGTTTGTTGCTAATCAGCAGACTATCCAAGCCAACTGCTCCCCGCCTTCACACAAAGACCATTAGTAGAAGCTTTAAAGAGACTCAACCACGCGAGTTTTGATTGGCTAAGAGAGCTGCCAATCATCTCAGCTCTCTGTCTATAGCCAGCAAGGTAGGTTGTTCAGTCACGATGCCTATTTCCAAGTGTTTGTTTCACTTGCTGCTAAGTCGTGTAAAACATTATTTTGAATAAAAAATATTGAACATATGAAATCATATAACATGTCGAGTGTTTATTATTATTTTTTTTTAAATTAAACGCTAAGTTCTTTTACTAAGACGCACACTGCTGAATTAACATTAAAATGTTATGTAAGTCTAAAAATGTATTTGGATGTTCATTTAGAGGCATTGTCTCTTAATATTCTCAAGGGAAACCAAGAATTTTCAATTTTATTGTCCCATCGAAAGTAGAATGTGTAAATGAAAAAAATGATAATCATAGATAAAATATTTCCAATAACAAAATTCCTTTTATTTTATTAGTATTTTTTGGAATAGACCAATACAAATTTAGTCCAAACTTTTGAAGAGGAAAAAAATAATACAGAGCCATTTTTTCTTTACTTTACTTTTTTTACTAACTCAAATTTCAGACATATGATGCCCATTTGTACTCAGCTTTAGTTAATCAACAACAATGTCATTTTGCTGCAGTTACAACAGCAAACATTTTTTAGAATATCTGCTGATTCTGAGTTTCCACAAACTCACAATTACTCAGATTTAATGTAGAATGTATCTGAACAAATTTTAAGTCTTGCTTCTGATTCTTAATTGGATTTACAGTTGAAACCAGATGTTTAAATAGACTAAATAAAAAGACACATTGTTATTTTTTACTCACTGTCTCTAGTTAAAAAAACAAACTTATCTTATTTTATGTCAGTTACAATTAACATTTTTTTTTTCTATTTGCTAAATTCTACAATAACGGAAGGAGTTATCAGAGATTTATTTATTAGTGTTTTCAAAATTCAGAAGTTAAGTTTAGTATTTGGTAGCATTGCCTTTGAACTTTATGACTTGGGTCAAACAATTTGGGTCTCCTTACTTTTATTTGCCCGTGGTGTGTGTCTTCTTATTTGCTGTAATTTCAGGTTTCAACTGTAGATCTAGTCTTTGACTGGGCCATCATAACACATGAATGTATATGCTTTTATCAAAACCATTGCACTGTAGCTTTGACTTTGTGCAAAACACATTGAACCAAGACACACAATGTTAAAAACAGAAACATTTAAATCAATGTATCAACTCCACTGTGGTAGAGGCCTCTCGAATTTGATGGAGTTTTAAAAACAGGAAATGAAGATACACCAAACTTGTTCCAAAGTTTGGGAGCCACTTTTAAAAAAGTCTGCTCTCCTCTGAGCTTTATCCTAGTTTTTGGTAGAACCAAATGCAACAGAACAGCTTATTTATGCCTGGGAAGGAACATTAGGTTTTAGGTTATCAGAGGTAAAAGTTATTTCAGAGTCTCTGGCAGTGTTGGTAATGAAAACAGAAAAAATGCAGTTGTGGAAGACTTAAAAGTATGACAGTTCCTGGTTGGTACGCTAATGTTAAAGTGCCACAAATTAACTCCATACCAAATAAAAAACAACTTCAGCATATCATAAAGAAAGATGAAAGTGTATCCCTGTTGATGAGTCGGAGTTTTCTTCCTGCATTTTCCTGAATTTAGCTCCTTATTTGTAAACCTGGAAGACCTGGAAACTCTCAGCATTTGCCCCAGATGTTCTTGAATATCCCCACATCTCACAAAGACATAAATGTAAAAATGTATATTAAAAAACTGGCATAAGACACATGAAATTTGATCGGAGGTTAATAAATGTACTTAATATATTTTTTTGTATTTCTTCTGTTTTTCACAAATTCTAGCACTTATAACTGGATGTGTTTAAAACAGTATTTTCTGCACCTCAGCATGGTTGATGGTTGTAATTAACTTAGAGCTCATGAAGTAACTAGAACTTTATTTTCTTATTTAAAAAAAAAAGCATAGCTGAGAGAGAGTACATAACTTAATGGCAACTCCTTACTCGGGAATCTACAATAAAGTACAGAATTTAATATTCTTATTTAGCTGAATTTGTAGGTACAACAGAGAACAGAGTTAAATTACGGTCGTAATCTGTTTTAAGGTTGACGTAAGTGTTAGTACACTTGGCTCATTCGTTCTCAGTCGCTGGGCCCCGAGAACAGCCAGCGACTGAAGAGAAGAATGCCCACAGCGAGATGGGAACAGAGATATAACTCTCTTTGAGAAAACAGCCAACCACCACAAAGTCTGAAATCAGAGACAGATCTGTGAGTTAAAGCAACTAGAATACTCACCTAGTTGGAAGAGCTAAGATCTCAGTTTTTGGGAGTATTTTTTTATTATTATTTTTTAAATTAATCACATAGATCTCATCCAGGATTGATCAGCATTTTGTCTCTTTTTTTTTGTCCAGGCTGAAGAAGAATGTGGTCTAGAGGCACTCAGGTGGAATTTGACTATCCAACAGTAAGTTGTCATATGCCTTACAGTCACAAATGGCTGCTTTCTAACCACATTTCTATGAACTTCTTTGAGTGTTGTAAATCTTAGCATCCAAAAGTCTTCAACAAACTTCTTCTTCGTTTGACTGCAACCTTAGCAACCTTAGATCTGTGGGCCTTTGCTCCAATTACCCAGTTTTAATTTAAAATGAAAGTCTGCTTAGCTCGTGCCTATTTTAAATGTGCAATACTATTTCTGACCTTTCCACTGATGTGAGAAAAATATGGCCTAATTTCTAGCCTGATACACAACACTGTGAAGTCAGATCTCATTGACATTCTGTGTCTATTGAATCCACTCAGTATGTGGAGTTCAGCCATTCAGAGGGAGATGTCGCAGGAGTTCAGTAAACTATATTTCAAGCTTTGGTTTTGAAATATTTGAAGAGCACAGAAATTGTTGATGCTTCACTGCAGTGACCTCACTGGCACTATTTCTACCACTTCCTTTCTCTTAAATGAACCAAGCTTCATCCTTGGATGCTAAGCAACATTGTTTTCTGGCGAGATCAAGCAATCACCCTCCCTCCTATTCTCACTTTGCCACTAAAGGTTTTATTAAAAATAGCTTTCTGTAGTTTAACAACTTCCTACAGCATATGTTAAGATGACTGTTCTGTCTTTGTCCTCCCATTTTTGAAAGCTAATGCCATTTAAATAATACAACTAACATTACCTCTTTGTTAAATGTTCAGTAATGACTTGTAAACGTTTTCTTTATCCAGTTCTGTAATCTTTTGCAGACACTTCTCATTCTATTCAACCTTACGAAATGTTGAGTTATCTTATTTCTTTCAAAACACATTCATGGTTTAACACTGGTTTTCAGTTACAGTGGGAATATTTCCATATGACACTAAATTAAAGTCTAAAACATAATTTAGGAAAATGTGTAAATCCTTCTGATGGCAACACTTTAACTGAGAATATGATACCAGAGATAATAGGCATTTAGGTATTTAAAAACCTAAAACAGGAAAAGTTTATTTTGATTAAATGTCAGACTGTAACAAAAAGAGAAGTGTATGAAACATGTAAAATCTAATATGGGTGTCTTGCATACAAACCATTGCTTGAGTAAATATTAAACCTTTCTCACACTCAGTAATAAGGTAGCTTAGCAACCAAGCATTTCAGTTTGTAAATCCTAAGTTTGTCAATCTTTTATGTTGGAACCTGATTACTTCATTTGGGTTTTATGGTATTTTCAGATTCATGTTTCAATGACAGAGATAGTTGAAGGTTGCCAAAGTGGCATCCAGCACCTATTACTGGTTTACTGTAAGCCATACTGGTCCTGGTGGGAGTTCTCCTTTGAGAGTTCCTGATTAAGCAAAGATCAATGTGCTTGAAAAGTTCCTCTTTTTTAGTGCGGTGCTTATTAGCTGAATGTTAAACTTAATATGTTTTGATTCATTTAACTTCAAATGTGCAAATACTGCATCGTTCTACTGAAGGCACCCCTTCAATGACCAACACTGGAGCTCACCATTGCATTATATCAGTCTGTTTTAAGAATAATCCCAAAACAAGATCTGGAAAAACATGAACAAGTACAGTTGGAACCAAAAGATTACATACATGTTTTTTTTTCTCTTTTTGGAAAGAGAGAAAAAAATGTCTGATTTAACTCTTAAATCCGACCAATCTACTTTTGCTTTAGGTCAATTAGAATTACCAAAATTATTCTTGTTTGCTAAATGTCACAATAAAGAAAGAATAAGTTAGGGGGATTTATTTATTGGTATCTTCGAAATACGAAGTTTACAAGTGTCTCTGACTTTTTATTCAGTCTATATAAACTTCTGGTTTCAACTGTATGAAACCAAAAGCCCAACTGTTCAAATCTTTTTTTCTCGGGTTTATTTTTCTGGACTGAGAGTAAACTCTACATTCTGGCTCAGTCATTGGATATTTATTTTAAAACTCAGGTTAAGATCAAATGTGCATTTTTATTTTTTTTTATGAAGTGATCCTACATACTTGCGCAACGTTTGGATTAGAGTACGCCACTTCTGATAACTGCACAGTATTTTTAAGCTCTAATCTTGTCCTTATTGCACAGTATGTTATATTCATCTTCATTTTATACTTTTTATATTTTTGTATGAACATACATATGTCAAACCTGCTGTTACACCCACTGTGGTATAAAATGTTTCTATTCTGTCTTCCCTTTTGTACTCTGCACCTCAAAGTTAGAAAATGGTGCAACAAAGCTTTAATAATTTGAATACATTTCATGTTTTTTATCATCATCCATGTTATTTAGACTTTTTGATATTTTAACTGATGCATGTTAATATACATGCACCTTAGCACCACTGAAAGCTAACAGGTTCTTATAAAGTGGGTTTCACAAGGCTTTAATAAAAGGCATCAACAAATCAGTGTAATTATATTTCATTATTAAAAGATAAATTCAAACATTTTAAGTAAGGACTGCGTGTAATTAAGACACCTTGAACCAAACTACTTGAAGTCTTTTATTAATAATTTGACATTTTTAATTCAAGATGTTAACTGTTGCTTCATTTTTCAAAAGGTTACAGAGTTAAACTTTAAACTACCAAACCTCAAAGTGCTCTTCTCGTCTTCTTCAGGCACTGCAGCTCAGATTTATCTCGATTTATTATTTTTCTCCCCCCCATAACAGCTTCAGAGCGTCAATAGGAAAGGGAAATAAAACATTATCTGTTTAAGATACTAAATACAGTAAAAAAAACAACTTTGACCAGAATGTCATGCAGTTTGTAGCTGGACAAACACAAAGATGTTGCGGTGTTACAACCATGAGGAGCTTCATATAGTTCTTTTATTCTTGATGTTTCCTTTCAGCACCACCACACTCCAGGCAGTGAATGCTAATCCTTACATGTTCTGGTTTTTACTGGGGTGTTACTGGTCTTGGCCCGTTTGGATTCTGGAGGTTGGCAAACTGGATCGGAAGGGGGAGATGGACGCTCTGGAGAAACACAGAGAGGAATTAGCGACGAGAGGATAGACTTTATAGCCTGTTTCCGTGCAGTCTTTGGAGGAGATATAAGAATGTTAGTAAAAAAAAAACCAAAAAAACAGCCACACGATTGTGTCATTATTGCTGCATGATCAGCATTGTATGTAGTATAAATGTGGAAGTTAATCACAAACAGATGTATATTAACCATACCAATGGGTAATAAAGCATGGGTGTCTATTGAGAGATTTTACAAAAATCCTCATGTTAGTGAAATGCATGGATCAAGTCTTGATGGGTTTTATAATAATATATATTATAATAATAATCAGAAACATTGAAATCTGGTCATTTCAGTCTGACTTGGCGGTAGACACAAACTGCTTCCATGCATTTTACTGTCAGATTTTTCTGAACACTCTGCACTGTTAAACTCAAATGTTTGGATGAGCCATACAGAATACAAATAAACACCTTCGAAGGAGGAACTTCATTAAAAATATGTCAAAAATTGTAAACAAGAAAAAAAGTTGCATTATTTGTTGTCGCCAGAGGCATGTTTGACTAAAAGCTGTATTTTTTTGAGAGGGTGGATTTGGTCTTACTTATTAATGATTTGCAAAAAAGTAAAGCAATAAGTACCATATTACAACTAGACTATCACCAGAGTGAATTCATTTAATTTTTTAGAAACATTTGGCTGGTTACTTTAAGAAACGAAAGCCTTTTAAATGAAGAAGTTAGCTATTTTACCACTATTTAACTATAACAACTCTGATCCAGTGACACAGCACATGAAAAAGAAACAAGTGCTTGTGTTTACATTACCTAGGCTCGAGAAAGCCTCCAATTGGTGTGTGGAAAGTTTAAAGGTAACATTAAGGAGGGTCTGCAGATTCTCAAGACAAAATTTTGAAAATTTTTTAGAAGCCTTTATTGAGGATGAAAGACGGAGACAACACTCTTAAACGCTAAACTGAAAAAGGTGGAGAAACCAACCGTGTTTGGGCTTCTCTGTGGCTGCAGCGTTGCTGAACAGTGAGCTGACAGCTGGAGGCCGAGATCCAAGGGGAGTCAAAGACACTCTCCTATAAACAAACAGGGAGACCAAACATAAAGAGACTATTGAACTACACAAACTCCAAAGCATCAATTAAGAATGCTGCTTTTCTATAACAGACATGGTTTCCATCATTTATTTAGCATGTTGTTAAAGTAGAACAGAAAAGCATTTGCAACAATCGTCTTTAGGCCACAGTCAGTGGGGGTCCAACCAGTCCCCCGTACCAGACGGGGCTTTGTTTGCACTGCCAGGACAAAGCACGTGTGAAGTGAAAGAAACATCAAAATGCTGCATCCCAGCTTTCTCTTAAAAATTGCTTAGAAGCATCTCACATTCAATGATGGATAATAAAAGAGTTTATGGTGTTCTCCAGCTCTTTGTAGAGCTCATAGATTATGAGTTTAGCTCTTGAAACATCAGCAGAAGCAGGCAGTGGAAGCAGGATTTCCCAGCCGTGTGACTCCAGTCAAAACCCCATAAATTATCACCGGTGGTCATGTGACTGGACCAGCTGCCCTTTAAGCACCCAGAGCTCTTCAGCTCAATAAAACTTTCAATGCATGGGTGGCAAAAAGTAAACAACATTAGATTTAAACGACTCGACAAAATGTTCCTCCACTTAGTAACTTCCACTTGTTCTAAGAAATTAAATCAAACTTTCAAACCGAGTTTTCATTCTCCTACGTATACTCTTCATCTTTTACATGGCAGCTTGATCCACAGATGTTTCATTGCCTTTTAGTGTTTTAAGGCAATTTGTGGAGTTGCTATAGAAACACTTGTTTCTTACTTAAAAGATTCAAATAACTTGAATATTGCACTGAACAGAAGTTTAGTCAACATCCAAGTACAGAATCGCAGGGCCATTTTTGTCATCTTTAGATGTATTTAAAATACCAACACTGAACTTGCTATACAGGGATTGTATTATTGATCTGATTGTTGAAATAGCTAAAAACTCAAAATCTGTGAATTTGACTTGAAAATTAAGGTTTTCTTAAAAATTAAGAATAATTCACAAATACTGGCACTCTGTCTTGATGTGTAAGAAGACTGAAAATAAAAATCATCTATTTTTGCAGCACTATAAAGAAAAAGCCAGTCTTCAATATGAGTAAACCAATTATAAATTTGAATATACTGATATTATTTTTAATCTAATAACTGCCTTGTAATAGGGTAACAATGCACACATTCACGTCAACTAGAGCTAAAACAATTAATTGGACTATTTATGATGAATTGATTATTGAAATAATCACCAACTAATTTAGTAATTGATTGTTAAGTGGTGTATACAGATTCAAAAGAAGGCATCTGCAAAAAGAAAAACATTCAGAACAGTAATTAATCCACATCTGTGAAAACAAATATTTAAAAATTGCATTTAAGATTAAAAAAATCCTTCTTTGTTAATAAATCTATCCAGAACTACTCAGGTTGCATAGATTTAGTTTGATCTAAAACTAATCCAGATATTAATCCAAATTAGTCACCAGATTGGCTCTGCACTGTATTGATGTTCAGTCGAGCAGAAAGGGATGAGTTTTTTATGCGTTGATGTTTGAAGTATTTTTTAGTTGAAGATGCATGCTTTGCTACAAATGATAAAGTGTTCACTAAAGAAATGCTTTTACTGTATCTCAGACAGTTAAATGTTTACCTGATTTAAAAGGAATTGAATAATCTGTTACTTTGCATCTTTTAATGTGTTTCTAATTTTGTATAAAGAACTATTAAATAGTCAAATGAAAAATCTGCAGAATGCGCCAATTTTTTGATCAGAATAATCAGTGGAATAACAGATTACTAAAATAATTGTTAGCTGCAGCCCCAATGCTGTAGAATAAATATAAAAATAAGTAAAAAGTGTTTACGTCTTATTTCTCCTCCTATGTTTACCTTGGGGTGGGTCCTTTTGGGGTGGTCGGACCTTTAGGGGTTGTGGACCCAGCAGTGTTGAGAACCTTTGATGTGGAGGGAGTGAGAGGTGTGAGGCGGGGCTGGTTCCTGGAGGAGCTGGTCGGGGTGAGGGGAGTGACGGAGGGCTGGGGAGTCGAGGGAGCGCTCGTGCTGCCAGATGCCGGAGTCTGACTTGCTGTGGGAGTCGAAGGTTTGGGAGTAGTGGGCTTCCCCCAGCCCTCCAACGTGTTAAGGGTGATCCTGCGAGGCTGAGGCGTCGATCTGGGCTTCGGGGTGGTTTTCTTTTCGTCCGTTGGGGTGGGACACAGGGAGTCTTTTTTACCGCTGCTGGTTTGGGATGCTGGGTTTGGGGTGGAGGTTGACGGCTGGGAAACCGGAGAGGAGTTTTTGCTTGCTGATGACTTCTTCCCTTTTTTCTCAACGCCGCTGTTTGGGACAAAGATTTCCAAGACGGGAGGCTCCTTGAGCGGAGTGCCCAGCTCCCCAGGAGAGAAGGACAGGAAGGAGCAGTAGCCGTCGGTTGATGACACGGCCAGGAAGGAACCATCACTAGACCTAAACAGGAAATCGTACAGACGTGTCGATGGAATGTAAAACATGAAGAAGACACTGTTTAATTAATCAATGGCTTTACGTTCACACTTTGTCTAGTTTTTATTCTACATTTAAGGTGCCCAAAAGTATTAATGTGAAGCCGATAAAAAGACACACCAATCAAATTTCTTATCATGTGTTAATCCATTAAAGTTTTTCTTTTACATGCATTTTGTCTAATGTGTTTATTTAAATAACTTCTAACAGTAGAATTACAGAAAGAGCTTTATTTTGACTTTCAGGTTTATGGCTTTTCTCCTTTTTTATTTTAATCTTTGCAAGTCAGACATGCAGTCATTATTTCAGCATTTCACAGCCAGGTTTTGGTAAATATTCTGAATTTATACAGCACTGTTCCAGTCATAGCGATCACCCAAAGCTCTTTACACTGAAGCCAAATTCACCCAGCTGCGCTAATAAACACACACTACTCTTCCCATTACAGTCTATTGTTAAAATGGAGAAGTTCACCATGACATAGAGCTGGTTGTTCAGCAGTGGTTTAAATATTAAAACTACAAAAAAAACCTGCTGTGTTGAAGGAATAAGAGAGAAAGGATGGACTGATGGGTATTAAGACAAAATGACAGCAGCATGGAAACACCAGGAGTAGAGAGATAGATGGATCCATAAATCGATGGAAGCATCAAGGGTCAGAAGAAGCAATGGATGGACAGATGGATTGATGTCAGGATAGCTTTGTAGGAAAACAGTTTTGAGATTTTTATGCAAGCTAGAAATAAATGTTTTGGTCCTTTAAGATAAGAAAAATAAAACTGCCGACTTACAGCGTGACCTTTTTCAGCAAAATTCCAGAAAGAGTGCATGAAAACTAAATACACTTTTAGTGCTTTGTGCGTGTGTGTGTGTGTGTGTGGAGGGGGGGGGGGGGGGGTACGATGGATGATCCTTCTACAAGTAAACAGCACAACTGGAAACATCTCGAACTGGTTTGGGAAGAAAACTGTCAAATAAAAAGTTCCTGCAGTGACATCATTAAAAGAATCTCTACATCCAAGTACGACTGACAAACATGGGGTGTCTGTGCGCAGAACAAAAGTCAGCTCAGTCAGGGCATGTTCCAACTTTTCCTGTCTGACAGAACCAGAAGCCCTCTGGTCACACACCGGCAGACTGTGAAGCATCTAGAAACACACACACAAACTCAACCCAACTCAAGCCCAGGTTTACCATGTGAGGTCACTGAGTGTGTGGTAGTGGATGTTGGACACCAGGCCAAAGGGAAGGCTCTGCTGAGTGTCGTACAGGAAGATGGAGTCCTCGGAGGCCACGGCAAACACCATGCGGTACGGCAGCTGGAAGAGGTTGGGGAGAGCCTGGGGAGATCCGTCTGTAAGGCAGAAATGTCAACAAACACGCAGAAGAAGAATGAACACAGAAAATGTTTCTTGATTAATGGTTCTCACCTTCTCCCTTTTTGGTCCTGAGTTCAAAGTAGACTGGACAGCATCGCACAGCCAGGGTGGCTTTAGACGGACAAGGCAGGTGGGCGATCGGCCTGACAGTCGAGAACAAATGTGAACATCACTTATAAGATGTTTAATAGCATGAAATGAACAAAACTTAAAACAAGATTTACCTCTTTAGGCTTTTCCTGGAGAAAATGTAAGTGGTGTTTATGATGTTTTCTCCCACCTCGACACATCCAGCTGTTATTTGAGTAGAAAAGAGCGACAGGGTTAGATACAGCAGGAAAATAGCGACATTTGATCACGAGCTTTCTTTGTAAGCTCCATTTCAATCTTAAAATCCTCCACTATGTAAGGTGAATGTAAAGGGATGCCTCTAGTTTGGTAGTGAACATCTACAGTGCTTTGTTAGTAATTGTGAAGTAGAAAGAAACTAAATTACTTTTAAATTTGCTTTAGCGTGTTTATGTTCACAGACAATCTGACTTATCTTGTGGAAATTTGCATGGATAGTGGGCAGAAATGTTAGTTGTTTTTTTGTTTTGTTATGGTTTTTTTTGCACAAAGCAGAGACAAAATTAAAAACCTGCAGCTTCAACTGCAGCAAAACTTGACTGTATAAAGTATCGACTCAGGTTTCCAGTTATAATGCATCCCACATTTTTCTAATTTTTTCTGCCACTTCGTACTGTTAAGGAATAAACAGGTGGTGGCTCAGAAGAAGCCCAGAAAATCTTTAGAGGAAGCCTTTCAGCTTGGAGCTGACAAGAAATTTCTAAAATTCACAAAGTTTTTTATAAAAAAGAATGAACAAAAAACCTACTAGACAACTAGCAATCAAAATGAAAATAGTGCTGTGCTTGTTAGTAATACAATATTTTTCTCCCCTTGATTTGTTTGTTATTCAGCTTTTCTACATTAAAATGAAGCAACCACAAAAATATAGACTTTAGCTTGGAAGTTATTTAATCGATAAAATAACTTCCATTGTAA
Source organism: Brachyrhaphis roseni (assembly GCA_903066815.1). Lineage (NCBI taxonomy): Eukaryota > Metazoa > Chordata > Actinopteri > Cyprinodontiformes > Poeciliidae > Brachyrhaphis > Brachyrhaphis roseni. The sequence continues at coordinate 19,635 of CAEFZY010058725.1, forward strand.
ATACAATTAGCAAGGTAAGATTTAATTTTGTGAATGCAGCAAACGTACCTGGAGCAAGAAGGAACGACCCATCTGGTGTAAAGGAAAGACGACGAAAGAAGGACCTCATACTGTCGTCGTGAAACATTCTGTACTGCTTCACCTGCAAAGTGACACACAGGGGAGATTACAAATGGTTTAATTTAGCAATGAACATTTTCCTTTTCAACACTTTTTCAGACTGAACTCTCAAAGATCTCCAAACATCTAAGACTTATTTTAATGAGTGATCAACTGAATCGACCACATTACCATCTGCATATGTAAAAAGATTTTTTAATGCAGTTTCTCCAAATGTAGATAAAATACTTCCAGTGCTATGTTTGACAAAAAAAACAAGAAATAGTTTTAAAGCCACACACAAAAAAGATGTTTAAACATCAGCTAATTTTAATTTAAGAATTTAACTTTGGTTTCTCTCTTATAACTTTTGAAAAAGGGAACTTATAAAACACATTTCTTTATTTTTAAACAACTAATTCAAATTCAATCTGAAGTTAAACCATTTGAGGTGAAGACGTGGTTTAACCCATATCTCCAAAAGCAGAAATGGGTTTGCATAAGGTTCAGTAAAACCAAACCATTCTGAGTTTGACAAAAATTCAATTCAACATGCAGAAATTCAAAGATAAAGAATCTAAATCCAATATGAATTGATAGAAGAATCATTTAATTATGCTTCTCATTCTTTAGCTAACATAACTGGGAATAAAATTTTTCCTGAATCCATTTTCTTTTTTTCATACCTGAAAAATGCTAAAAGCTATTTCCACATTTTCCCAGAATTCAATACAAAGTGAAGGAGCCTGATTTATATTTATAGTCAAATTATTTAGAAAAAAAAGGACAAAAACTCATGACAGAGTGAAAAAAGTGCATTTTATGACCTGAAACAAAGAGAAGTAAAGAAGCTACATTTTACAAACCTCTCCATCAGCAAGAGGCCCAGAGCTCATTTTGCTGATACAGAAGGCCTTCTTCTTTGTGTGAGTGCTGTACACACGCATCACTCTGACACACAAAAAGAAAATAAGAAAGAGTAATCCATTACTTATATAACCAGACTTATATAAAATCAGTCTGATTGTTAACATATTATTACTGCACACATGTGCATTGCATAGTCTTAAAAACATTACTTCCTGTTCTACCTGTCACAGCTGAGTGTGGCGACATACTGTCCCTGTGGATCCCAGGTCACCCCCTGCACGTAGCTCTTGTGGTCATTCAACATACACAACTTTTGTCCTGAACACAAAATCAGAAAAAAAATCATCAATGTGCATCACTGATATAGCTCGTTTAAATATTTGCAGCATGCACAGCTGAGGCCTGCACACCTTTGCTGATGTCCCACATAATAGCAGTGTTGTCAACAGATCCAGAAATCATGAAGCTTCCGTCTCGCGTCCAGCAGATGTCATACACGTCCTCTAAATGTCCTCTGGGGGAAAAACACGAGACAGAAAATGTTAGTTTCAATAGATCATTTGGGAAAGTTTTGATCAAACACAGTTGGTTTAAATCAAGCTTGGATACAATTATTAGCATGAATTTGTTATTGGAACAAGGTTTAAAACGTCATGAAGCATCACAAATAGAGCAAAAAAATAAACAAATAAGGTGCCGTCAATCAACAGATAGGCAGCTTCATCATCATCGGTCTGCGCTGCAGTCTGCACAGCTGGAAGATGTAAATGTGAAGCTGTCCTCGTTAAGCCACAGCAGTGAGTGTTTGAAGCCAGATAAAATTATTACAGAGCAGACATCAAGAAAAATATATTTTTAGAAGACAATAACAAAACCATGTGCATCTTCATATAGCAGACAGGTCCACTTTCTGTTCTTATGTACCTGAGTGTTTTGACCACAGACCAGCTCTCTTTGTTGAGCTGAGCATCTTCTTCATCCTGAAACACAGTGGCCTGTTCCGGCTCCTTGGAGTCGTTGAGCTTCCACAGAAGAATAGCTGCATCTGTAAGGAAGAAAAAACAAGACAAACACATGTCTCTGTTTCAAATGTATTACTGAAACAAAAGTAGTGACACAGAAATAAAGAGAACTTTATTTTGCGGGACTCACCGTCTCCCCCTGAAGCGAGCAGCTCTCCATTAGGGCTAAAGCGAACCACATTGACCGCCTTGCTGTGTCTGGCCAGGTTAGACAAAAACTCCACCACAGCCTTCCCATCTGGACCTTGCTCTACCCGCCACAGCTGCGTAAGCAATTGGGGAAAATGAGGCGAATTCGTCATGAACATTCACAGCTTTCCACTTTGAAAGCTGACGCAGTGCAGTGAAATAATTAGGAGTTATAACATAGACGCAGTGTGCTGGACGCTACAAAAGACAATTTTCTTTGGCTTTTGGAGGGTGGAAAGAAGGAAAGCTATTAGCAAGAGCAGACACAAAGAAGAAAGAAAGCACAACATTCTTTGCAAAATACCTGCAAAATAATAAAATCCAATGTTTTTCTGAATTTTCCAGCCTGCAGATGAGACTAAATGCCACTTAGGCTCAAATCTCTGGATTTATAATTATTCAGCAAAATTGCTTAAAACCATCTTCTTTATTTTTTTAGTTCACTCCAGGGAGTGGCGTTTCATAACTGAAGAACAGCCACAGTATCGCTCCTTTTTAATATATTTTACTGCCTTTTAACCATGTAGCAGAGACAGATCCTCCCACATGCACCCAAAATACCTTTAATTTTTTTGTTATAGTTGTTGTAATGTCAAAAACTTAAAGGGTGTGCATACGTTTTGACGGCACAGTGCACCATCAACACATTATGAGGCTGGGCACCATGCTGAACCATCATGATTATAGATGCAATAAGGACAAAGTGTCTTTATCATCACTGGTACTTTCAGCTTCTCGATGCCAATTAAAATGCATCTTACCATTCTTTTAAACAGAAGAGGTTTTGACCCCTGCTTTTCAATAAAGTATTAAATTAGGTGAGTGTTTCCTCTCCACTCACCCTGACTGTGGTGTCCACTCCAGCTGTGGCCAGTCGATGAAAACGTCCCTCTGTGTTGTGCTGGAAGTCCAGACTGTACACCGGCTCCTTGTTGTGCCAGGCAATCTCACAAGTCACCACCTTCATTTTTAACCCCTTTCTAGAGGAAACACATTCAACACCAGCTTATACACAAGAGAGTTTAAATGACTTTGAATCTAGTGCAAATAAATAGCGCTACCAAAAACAGCGAAGGTGGACCCTATGTTATAAATTACGCCAAAATATATTTTGAAACTGTTACCAGATACTTCAACCGAATGCTACGATTAGCTCTTAATGTTAGCACGAAGCTGAGCGGGTTATCTAGGCATTTCACTCAAAAGCGAGTCGCCACATACATTACCGTGTTTATCTAATGCTATTAGATGCTCTCAAGCATATTATGACTTAGATAAACTCGCCTTTTTTCTCATTAGCTAACTAACTAATATTACTTTTAATAATAAGTGTGTACTTTACCTCCTCTGTCGTTCAGCAGCAAAAATATTAACAATTTCCCGCGTACGTTTCGCTCAAAACTTCCGGCCAAGCATAGGGGACTGATTGGACGAAAGAGTGGAAGGGGCGGAGTTAGTTTGCAGCTTTTGACAACGGGTCCATTCCTTAACAGTGCGCCGGTGGATGACACGGGTGGGAGTGGAGATAAAGAGAGGAAGGTGGAGTTTTAGCGTAAATGGCAGGTTGTTAAGGAGTATACTCTCCAAGTGCAACCAGAGCACATGTCATCAGCTACAACCAGCTTAAGAGAGCAACAGTGTAAATATTAAATTCAGTTTCCTGAAATTATAGGATTTAACTTTATTCCATAGTACTTTATTTTGGTAGCTAAACAACTCCAGCGTTGTTATATGTCACATAATCAAATCATTTAGCTTTTGGATCTGAAGCATTCCGGATATTGTTTAACTGAGACATCGTTTGATATTTTATGTAAACTAAGGCACTCTTCTGTTTTTTTCCTCGGATGAGTAATGGTGCGCACCTTTTTTTAATCCATCGTTTATACTGCTGAGCTCCAGGAGAAAATTGGATGTCTTTTTAAGAAATAAGTAAATACAGCCAGTTCAGAAAAGTATTTTTGGTCCGTTTGATTTACAGTATTACACTGAACTGTTTACACCTGCTTTGTGGGTCTCACGTTTGTATGTCTGCGTGACATCGTGCGTTGTTACGTTATTTTCAGCGACACAACATTGCGTATTTTTATCCTGTATTGTACCACTTGAGAATTTTCTAGTTGGGTTCAACTAGTGGTATTCTTCAAAATGGGAAAGACAAGACAAAATACTGTTGTTTGTAAACCTGGAGATTGCTCAACTTCTGGTCTCGTTCATACCAGCTGTCAGATGAATGAATGAACAGTTCAAACAAGTGGAACCGTAACAAAGAACGCTGAAGGAGGAGGACCTATGTTTATCTTACCATTATTCAATGTATGATTAGTAAGATAAGGAAAATCATTCATGTGTGTTGCTTAGCGGTATAATCGCACTACTTAATATCCTAGTATACGGTTACTTTGACTTTGGACTTGATGAAACACAGCAGACCACTACCAGCAGATGACATGGCTTAACTGTGGATATTTCCCAGTGAACCTCAAGCAACTTGGATTCTGTACCTGTCTGTCTTTCCTCTGAAATCTTGAAATCCAAATCCAGGAGTAAGATGCTCTTATTGTCACTGGCTCACATCCCTGTGGGAGGATATTTCTGTTGTCCACATTTTTCAACCACACTTTGTTCTTCCACTTAACTTTCCATGAATATGGTTGTTTGCTGGACTCTATGAAACAGCCAGCTTATTAACCAAAATAACTTTTTTGTGACAATGACTGCTGGTTATCTATTAAATCTCAGTATTCTCCATGACATGTAGACCATAAAGCGATCAGCCCCTTAATGTTTTTGGTATTCAAATAAACATTTTCCAAGAACCCTGATGTGCGGCTTTCAGTAAGTCGAAATCAATTGAAATGATCTCTTGAAATATATTCCCCCTCTAAATGTAAAGAGTCAGAAACATGAGTTTCAATCTTTGAACAGAATCTTTTTTTTTTTTTTGTACAATATTTGATCTAGTTTTTCTTGAAACTAGAAAATATAAGTGACATACAATGACTCTATATAAGAGTTTTCCTTTTAGGCTAGAATGACTAAAATAAAGAAACTTTACAATATTCTAGTTTGCTGAAATGCACCTGAACACACCAGAAAAAAATGTTACAAGGAATTATGTTTCTAAAATCTCTTTACTTGCAATAAACATTCAGTTTCAGTCCGCCATTACTCTTGGCTGCAGTTTGAACATAACCCACCATAGAAATGTGAAGCTTAAGTTCAATTTGCAATATCCAGAAATGTACTGCAAGGCTTATTGCTGGAACTAAACATCTGTCCAAACTAGAGTAGAAATGACTTACATAGAACATAAGGTGTATAAAAATAGATTTAACATTATATACATGTTTGGAAAAAAACAAAAATGAATTAGTTTGACATTTAGTCAGGTAAGAAAAACTAAACATGAGATAAAATACTTTAAATAACTCAAATCATCAGATTAAAATGTATAACACCTCATTATTTTATTTATAAGATGCTAAAATTAAGTAAAAACACTCACAAATCCCTATGACATAGTCAACCTGAGCCTCACATGAGTTAGGATTCCTGATTTTGCAAGTCTAAGCAGGAGAATCTGGACAGATTTGTATAAAGCTGGTAACAACAATGGATGCCCAGATTTTATACAAGCCAGACCATGATAAAGGAAAAAAGAAAAAAATAAACAATGTCATTGAGGACGGACAGAAGGCGGCCTTTCATAATTTAGGAACAATTCATCGGAACAAATATCACATTGATTCTCTTTCAAACAGGTCTACAACTGAGATGCACTTAAAAAAAAAAGAAAAAAAAAGAGACCAAAAATCATAAAATGTGAACGTCTTTAAATAAATACGTTCACAGACATTTATTTGACTCCCTGAAGATGTTCTTCAGAAGTCCAAAAGTTTACAGTCCATTTTGGAAACTGGTCAGCCGTGGACAAAAGATCCGAGAGTCAGCAGGAAGACCTTAATTCAGTGGGGATGATTTTCCAAACCGAGGGCAGCATTTCAGCCTGGGAATTCGAAGTCTGCGCCTGTAAGAACTTGTTCGAGGATCTCATCGATGACGTTGCATTCGAAATTCACCTGCGCCAGGTCCAGATCCGGCAACCGGGTGACGAGGAGACGGCCGACGTTCTGACGGAGCTCGACCAAGCTGAAAACACAGCCAGACAGGAATAGTGGAAAAACATGAACCAGAGAGATTAAGATTCCTGTCCTGATGGTTTCATAGAAACACATTAGTGATTTTTCTACAGTCCTACCAACTGGAGGCGTCTGAGTTTGCGCCAGAGGTGGGGGACCCTGCTGAAGATCGAGCATTTTCTCTTTGCTGCTGCATTCTCAACTTGAGCTCCTCACACTGGGCTGCCAAAGTCGACTTCTCCTCCTCCAGATTATCCAGCTGTCGGAAAAAATAGAGAATTCACATCAGGAAAACGAATATGGAAAAACGTACAAATAAAATGTTTAAACTATGAAATAAATGTTACAGTTTTATAAATCAAGTGATTGCAGATATTTTCTGTTCTGAATTGTTGAGCAAAAACACAAATAAATAAATTAAAATATTAAGCAACTTCTATTTTGTTCTTCCCACTACTCCAGATTCTATGATCTTGATTTTAAAGTAAATTAAAGTTAACTTTTCAGTTGTGAATTTTCATTTGCACCTCAAAGCAACAGTCCAGTCCTTTTAGTCCTAACATCAGGTCTGATGTTCCTGAATTGATGTTACTGAACTGAATTACTAGTGTGGGCCATAACATGACATGTCTAAATCAATCTACCTCTTATGAAAAATTAATTTAGGATTTTCTGTCATCCATAATTCATCTGATCAGAAATATTCTCTTAAACTATATCCCACTGTGCAATGGGCATCTCTACAAGTTTCAGTTTTTGAATTGAATTATTGGAAAACATTACCCTTTCAGTGGTACTCTGATTTAGTGAGATATGTTTATACAGTCTGGTTGTTCATTTTCAATATGTCACCTTCCTAAAATAATGGCTAAAGTGTTTTGACACTGATCACTATCTCAGCTCTTTTCTCATGGCTTTATAGACAGTTAAATTTATATGCATAATGGAAAGAGAATATTTTGGATGGCATACTGACCTGCAAGCGCAGTTCTTCCCTTTCCTTGTTCCTCTCATCTAATTCATGGACCAGACGGCTGATTTTAAGCGAAATCTCCTCAATGTCATTTTCCTCATCTTGGCCACAGTTTGGATTTCTCTTGCCCTCACTAGCTGCCAATAAAGCTTCTTTGTCCCTTATTAAATCATTGATTTTCTGTTTGGCCCTCTCAAAAAGGCCCTGGTAGTCCGTCTGAGTGTCAGTCTGGCAGGCTTGGTGTGACGACTCCTTTACCTCGGCCTGAGACTGTTTCTGCAGTCGGCTCTGCATGTCCTCCAGCTGAGAGGTGAGAAGTTTCAGCTGCTCTTTCAAGGTGTCTCTCTCCTGGGCCGTTTCCTGCATCAGCTCCACGAGCTTATCTTGTTGTTTTTGAACTTCATTGATATTGGGGTACTGCTGAATAGAAGAAGAAGGACCTGCACCTTCATCACTCTCCATATGTGCCACTCCGTTGCTCAAGGTTTCCCCTTCTTGGTTCTCAACCCCATCACCGCGCTCCAGCTTAATTTCTCTTTCAATGGGCAGATCCGGATTTGACCCGTTCCTACTAGCCGTTTCGCCGTTCCCTTCAGTCTGATTCTGACTCTGCTGTTCTTTCTTCACTTCTCTTTCAATGGGCAGATCTGGATTTGAACCATTCCTACTAGCCGTCTCGGCGTTCCCTTCAGTCTGATTCTGACTCTGCTGTTCCTCCTTCACTTGAAAAGCGGTGGTCTGGGTGGTGGCGCTGGCCACTGCTGGAGGTGGGCAGGTTCCGGCAGCGGAAGTTTCTGCTTCGGCTGTCGCCTTGGAGGTCACGTCCACAGCAGCGTCGTCGGTGCACTCTAGCACCATCGAGATTTGATTTTCACTCTCCTCTTTCTCTTGCTTGACTTTCCTTAAAATACCAACGGGCTGTTTGGGCTTGGGCGTACTTGCAGTTTCCAAGATGACAAGGTCATCATCGGTATCATCGGTGTCACTGCTTTCAATGGGCACGGATACGGGGGTGTCAGAGGTGCCCGACTGAAAACCGTTCACTCTGGGTCGTTTTGGTGTGCTATGTGGAGTGACAATCTGGCTTCTTTTCCCCCTGCAGAGCAAAAACAACCAAGTATTCATGACAAGTCATTACTGTGATACAATCACAGTGTCTTGCAAACGTGTTCACAACCCTCTACCTTTTAGAAGTTTTGTTAATTTCATCTTATTTTGGCGACTTTCTGTTACAGCCCAACACAAAGTAGAGCATAATTGTGAAATTGAAGAAAAACAACAACCGGTTTTAAAAATAAAAACATTCTTAAAATGTGACATGCTGAGTTGTACATCATTAGTTGAACGACAATGTGTTGGTTTATTATGTAAAATCCCGATTATAAACCCCCCCCCCAAAAAAAAAACAGTTTGTAGTTGTGGATGTCACAAAAATGTGAGTGAATACATTTTCAGGGCAGTGTACCCTCGTACCTCGGGGTTGCTGATGGTGTTGAGAGCGAGCAAACGTTGGTGATCACAAGAGGAGTGTCGCTGCTGGGGGTGCTGCTGGCTACAGACAATAGAAAACAAGATCATCTCAATCATCTTTCTTTTTGTTGGTTTGCTTTTCGCTAACCTACAGAAGAAATCATGTCCTTACCGACTTGTGAAATGTTTGAGGACCTCCGCAGGGTGGGTTCAGCCCTGTCTGCAGCTCTGTGTACCAAGTTACTCGTTGGGTAATTAGCAGACTGCAGATAGAACGTTGCAATATTTTTAAAATCAATAATTTTATGAAACCACATTTTTTGTGAAATTAATGACAGTTTTGAATCTCTGTCAGCAGGGAATCTAATATTAAGTTCTGACTTGAAAATATATTTTTTATCTTCCAAAAGAAAGTAAATTTCTGTTTGACACAACTTCCTCATATTAGAGGATTTACACATGAGGAAATCATGGCAATTCTTTTGCAACATTTCTTTTTTAGTTGTTTGCAACATGTTGGCTTCATCTATATAAATCATTGGTTTTCCGCTTTTATGTTTGTATAGGATTTTGGGTTGAACCGATAAATGGTGAGCAGAAACTAAAGCTACAAACTATGCTTTCTACAATCTGCTTCATTGTGAAGAGATTTGTCTGCTTTGCGGGAGAGAACAAGATTTCCAGAAAACATGAATGCTTACAAAATATTCTTTTTAATCTTTCTGAACACTGAACCTATGTCTGCTATCTGATAGTTAACATGTTGGATTTTGGAAATGCTGGCAGTACTTTTGAGTATTTTTCCTATACTTTCTGATATTGTTTTTTTTTTTGTAACAGCAGGTCAAAGCTTTACTAAAAACAGAATTCTGCCACAATCCTCTAATGTGTGAATATTTGGTTGACCTTGAGTGCAAAAGTTGAACTTTTTTCAGTATTTTTTTCTATTTGAACAGGCTTTTCCCAAAGTTCCTCCTTAAAGCCAGATTCTTCAAACATGTAAGAACATGAAATCCCACAACCTAATAAACATCTTGAATCTATCTTTTGAAGTTCAGGAGAGAAATAAATTCTTAGTCTGTTGTTATCCAGTAAAAATAGGTGGCAAACAGGAGCTCATCCATGTGTGTTGCAATGCAATTCTCTTATATCAATTCAAAATAATAATAAAAACATTTCAGTTTATCCAAATGCTAAGGCTGAGTTTTAAGCATAAATTGTAAAAATTTACCAGATTTTAAATTTGCTTAAGAGTTTTGGAATTAACAGAAATTTTGCCGGGCGCATTTTCACACCTTTAGCTTTATGGTGACAATTGCACTGAGTCTAGGAGGATTTTCAAAGATATCACAGGAATAATAATTTAAAGACTAATAATTTTAAGTGGATTTCTTAGCCATTTGACAAAATGACATGCTAGCATCACTCCTATGAGTTCAGGCTGATATTCAGCCATTCTAATTAGATTAGAGCAGAATGATTGAATTTTTTTTTTTTTCAAAGATGGTGAGTCTTGAAATCTTTCTTCTTTAATTAATTATGCAACTTTGGATCAAAAGGGCTTCAGAGTCAAGGCTGCACCTGAATTAATTTATGGAGTCATCAAGAACTTCAAGGGAAGAGGTTCAGCTGATTTGAAGAAAAAAAATTGGGCGTCTAAAACGGTCATCAAGTGTCTTCCTTCAGCTCTGCACTGCTCATGTTCAGGACCAGCTGGCAGCTGTGTGCTACTTTCCCCTCAGACACGGTGGTAGAAACCTAGCCTGGTGTTCAGCAGGACAGCAAGAAAAACGTCCAAGATAAAAATAAGTTCTTCAGGACTTCAAACATTTGGACGTCTCTTGACTTTTGGAACATCTGGACTGTCCAGAGGAGAAAAGATGAGCACCATGATGACTCTTGTATCATGAGGGAAGTAAAGCATCCTGAGACCATTTGTGAAGGATTGTTGCCTCTGGTCCAAAGGGTGTGTGTGTGTGTGTTTGCATACTCACATTTCTTTTCCAAAACACATGGCCATGAATATAAAATGAAACCACAACTTTCAGGCAACTTTGCCCAACAATTCAGGAGCAACTTTGATAAAGAAAAGGGCTTTTAACAGAACAAGTGGCTAAGAGGCTCAAAGATTAAAACATTAACATTTTGGTTTGTGACCAACAAAGTACTAGGATCTTGGTCACACTGAGAACATCTGGTCAATCTCCAATAATAGGTTAAACAAAATAATGTCAGAAAATATTGGCCATGGTAAAACAAAAGTGAGGATTTGTGCCCGGGGGATTTGCTGAAATCTTGAAACCAAAACGTGGACAAAGTAAATGCTAAAACTTTGCAGACTTTAAGCTTTATTCCCACCTCAATTCTTTTGAAAAGCTTTAAATATTTATTACTGATCCTCAGTCTAACTCTGAAAAACAATAGAGTCGGACTGACACCAAATCAATTTTTATTTGAATTGGCTTCCCTTGGAATGCTGGCTATCTCAATTTCTCCTGCATGTTAAGTAAACAAGACGCTGCGCTCCCACTAACCGGCTCCCTTTCCCATATGACTTGTGCAGACCAGAATCAGAGCTCTACTGAGTCTGGCTGACACGCTTCACTCAGCACCCTGTCTGCAAGTTGCCTTTTTTTGTGCAAAGGTATTTTTGTTTTTGGGCAATCTCACACTATGTCCTGCTAGGGACACATTATGTGATATGATTTTTTCCCCTCCTTTTTCATAGTGTTCTTTTTTTCCCTCATCAAATGAAAGGGCACTGCCTCCCATGGCTGCAGCCTCAGACACTTGTCTACCCATTTCATATGTTGTTTGTTTGTTTTTTGTTCTTTTGGATGGGCTGTACTGAAATGTCAATTTCCCCACTGGGGGACTAATAAATTTAATATATCCTATTCAGTCGAGACTTATGTTTGTGAACAAATATAAGTGAAAAACAACACTTCTGTCAGTCTTAAAACCACGAATATAGAACACCACTTATGTCTGTCCCTCAACTTCTTAAATGCAGAAGTTTCATGCAAAATCTGGTAGTATGAAGACTACTGTATTTAAATTACGCACCACTTGGTGAAGCTGCCGGGTAAGATTATTGTGCTGCCGTTTAAAAGCTTTGGTCTGTCTATCCAAAGTGTCCAAATCCAAATACCGCTCTTCTTCATCCTAGGAGAGAATAGGAATAAATGGCAAACACACTGCTAAACTGGTAAAAAAATATTTTAGTTAAAGAAGGTAAGCTGCTTACATGTTCAAGTTTTCGTCCTGGTTTCTTTTTGTTCTCCCTCTCTCTGTTACAAATAAGATGTGGAAGGAAAAAATAAACTCATGCTGCTGGTGTTAAACATGTTCACATTACGGATGATATTATGAACAGGCATTTGAGAAACAATGTACACCCATTTTCAGTTCTCTGGTTTTTATGCATCAGGACATAATAAAAGTGATCTGGTCTTTAGCTGCTTCCAAAAATCTTAAAAACAGGCCTGACTATAGGCAGGCCTGTTTCCGGCTGTGCGTTTCGGACCATTATTATACTGCAAACCCAGCCATAAACCATCTTCAGTCTTCCTACTGATGGGTAGAGATGTTGAAGTCTGAGTGATTTAGAGTGTGGCTAAGTGTCTTTTATACAGGCAAGGAGTTCAAACAGGTGCAATTAATATAAGTAATGAGTGGAGGACGGGATGGGTTCTTGAGAGCCAGAATAATTTCTGATATAAAAATCACAAACATGATGCTGTCTCTTACAGTTGAGCTGTACCTATGATGACAACTGCAGACCTCTCCATTCTTTGAAAGTGGAGAAACTTGATAAACCTGTTGCATATCAAATATTTATTTTCTCCACTGAAAACTCTGGGATTTTGCAGCATAATGTTCAAACTATATTTACTGACTGTTGTTTGTAGGTCTTCCGGTATGACGGCTGATCATCATCAGAATCCTCAGGCTCTTCTTCTACCTTGCAGCTCCTACACGGTAAACATACAGAGAGTGTTTAGATTAGAGTTTAAGTTGAAAAAAATAATTGATGAAACTCGTTATGCAACAATGTTGAATTTAATTTCCCCATAAATGTAACTAAAATACCTGGCAACACATGGTATTAGAGAATAATTCCAAAACAGGCAGGTACTACCGATAAGCAATCATTCTTGATCAGCCTCTATGCCTTTGTTGCCAAATTATCCTAAGCGAATGCAGCTGCCAACACTATGTTTTAGCACAGCAAAAACCTGGAGTATTTTCATCAGGAGTGCTTGATTATAGCAGTAAATAGGAGAACAAACACAGAAGAAATTAGATTATTTAGTTTATTTCTATGTCTTCATTTAAAATGATCCAAAAAAGCTCTGTTACCTGAACTGTGGATCGGGGTTTAACAAGCAGTACCACTTATCCGGCAGCTTGTTGACGTCGATCCCATCCGGGAGTTTACGCCACTGCAAACAGCTATCGCACTGCACCCAGTTCTGATCCGGTCGCTTCCTAAAGAGACACATTAGTTAAACTAACACAAATTACAATATTTCACATCTCTCTCTTGACTGTGTACCAACATGGTATCTTCCACTGGCACGGTGCTGCCTTCTTTGGTCTTTCTGTAACGGATCTCGTTCCAGTACTCCTCCAGTTTAATCCCCAAATTGTTAATGGTTTTTCTGTTCAAATCCAAAAAATAAACCCACGCATTTTTGAAAATTCAAGAATACCAAATAAATCAGTAACTGTTGATGATAATCCTGAGTGCATCATTGATGAAATTACCTGTACTTGTCAGTCTCGTTGAAGCTCTGCTTGTTGTGGGTAGGATCTAGAAAGTTACATTCGATGACCCCAATGACTCCAACACCTTTATTGTTGGCCTGGCGAACGAAAGGATTTAGAAGATTCAAACACAGTTTAACCCAGAAATTTACATACGCTGTGTAAACAGACATGTGGCCTGACAATAAATTAGATATCTTGGTTTTAATCACTGCTGGAAAAATGTTTTTAACTTCAAATCCAGATGTTTGGGCATTTCCTTTGAGTTTGGTAGCTTTGCCTTTGAACTGTGACTTGGGCCTGATGTTTTGGATTTCCTGCCACACTCAACAGTAACTTTCTGGAGTTTTGGCCCATTCCTTTTGACAGAACTGCTATTAGTGACTCAGGGTTGTAGGTCATTTCCTTCGGACAAGTCTCATCAGATCTGCTCAGATTTTCTAAAGGACTGAGATCAAGACTTTGTGATGCCCACGTCTAAACATTGACTTTGTGATGCTGCACCTTCGTACTTGACTGTTGGGATGGTGGTTTGAGAGGTTATCCTTTTACTTCTAAATTTAACAAAGATCCTAATGGGTAAAGACTTAAATTTTAGTTTCACCAGACCAATGGACAGGTCTCCAAAATTAAAACTCTTTGGTTGTTAATTATGCATTAAAACATGATGCTCTTTGCACATACAAACCCACAATCTTCCTGAATAATAAGATGGCTGATCATTCCCATGGTGTTTTGTTCAAACAAAGGAACATGACACTTTTAAACTTATGGAAAACAGAGCAACCAGGCTTGCGGAGGTCGTATAACTTCTCACTTGATGTCACAGCATCATAGGGCAATTATATGGCAAGAGTCTTTAAAAATCTATCACTTTTTCTTGGAAACTGGCAAATAAAACGTTTTTTTAATCCTGACTGACTTAAACAAAGAAAAGTTCAGTTTTGGTTTTCAATTAAATGAAGGTCATAAACAAAACCCACCTTCAGCTGGCAGCCCACACGTTCATACGCTTTGATGAGCCTGTTCTTGTGATACATCATGATACCATACTGGTCTTTACTTTTGGTGTTATACCCAAAAATAATAGGTATGCGTTTGTCCTAGAGTGACAAAAAAAGGGACAAAAATAAATTCAGGAACCATAAGAAATAATAACACTTCTAAACTCCTGTCAAATCTCTATTAAAGAGATACCAGAAAATTGGGCTTGTAATGGTCCTTTCTGATGTCGGCCAGGCTCTTAGCGATGAGCTGAGACTTCACCTTTTGACCCCGCACCATGACTTGCATGCGTGGCTTCAGGTATAGAATGCTACAGTACGCCTACAACACAAGAACACAAAATGAATCAAAGTTTAACATCAAAGAGGTAATTACCAGGACAAAAAGAAAGAAACAACAAGAAGCCCCTGGTGAACACCAAACACTTGGGTAAGTTGTTTATATGAATGCAGTCAACGTTTTACGTTAAGAAGGTAAAAAACATTAGTGTTAAAAAAAGAGAATTTTATGAAACTAAATTGATGCCCTGCCTTTTACCGCTTCTTACCCGCAGTGAAAACACACTCTCAGGAATATAAGATGTATTCCTGTTTGAAGGCTGAGTTGGATCGCTTAATTCTTCGTAAACCTCTGAGGGAATGCGGATGTCATATCGATCAATGCTAAAATCAAACTCTGTTGATCCGGAAGATGTCCTAAAACAGAAGACGATGAAATGGATGAAAATAGTTACTCATTACAAATGAAATAGAGGCAATCCAAGAGCTGAGCTCAAGTGAAATAATACACAACCCGCTCTGAGCGAAAGTAAAAGAAGTGAATTCTTCACTGAAATACTGCTCCTCTGTCTTCTGTTCAGTGACAGTCACTGTCACTATTGATCACTTAGTGACACTGTGGCTTCATTCAACGCAATGCTCAAAATGTTGCCCACACATATATTTTTCAGTCACTGTCAACAGTCACTGTTGACAGTGACTGTCAACTGTTGATACAAATGTGTTTGTATTTGAAGAATTGAATGGATTTGACAACATGCAAAAGGACTAAAAGAGTTCAGTGAAGACATATAACACAACATGTGTTTTAAGCATGAGCTCCCAGCTGACCGTTCTCAAAGTACATGCAGTCCTGCACTCTGCTCAGATCCACTCAATGTATGATGTGAAAGATAAAAGTGAATTTTAGATGGGGGTTTCTGATTGAGTGATTACCAGGGAAATGTTATCTGAAAGGAGCATTTAGTTACGAGTGTGGTGATCATTAAAACTTACAGATGAAGATTCATGTGGAGCATATGCAGGAACCTACAAACCATTACATGAAGCTCTACAGGTTGTTGGCTGAGTGTGTGTGTGTGTGTGTGTGTGTGTGGTCTACAAACAGACCTGCGGAGATTCCAGATGATGATCCGAGTGCCTGTCTTAGCTGAGGACAAGGTTGAAGTGATGGCATCGATCTCAGCGAGAAGTTCCTCATGAGACCTAAAAAGGGAGTATTGCAGGATGTCCTTCAGACTTGCTTCTTGTTCTTTTCTTACGGAGAGTAAAGCCACAGTTAAGGAAAACTGATGACAAAACATTCCTCAAAACATTTAGGGAAACAACTTTTAAAATATTGCTCCTTGGTTAAAGGATATTTCTGTTTGATTTCTTATTTTCAAAGGAAATAATAGGAATAATTATTTGCTTGGCTCCAATCTTCTCCAGGTAGGTTTGAGAAAGCATCCCAATGCATGATATACTCTTTGACTTGGAGAAGACAATCGCATCTTTGCCGAGACGCATGGATCCGGACTTGAAGCCGTTACCATAGATACCAATGGGCTCCAGTCCATTTACTGCTATCTTGTCGCTGTACCCAAAGCTGAAATAAAGAAATACAAAAGCTGAATGAACAGTGAATATCATAATTTTTCTATTATAATATACTCTCAAAGCAATGCATTAAGATGGTTTATCTTCTTAAATAAATAAAAAAATCCTAGTTCTGCATTACATATGAGGTTCCTATACATCAAGACATGTCTATTCTCCATTATTTGAGAGGATTTTTTTTAGCCCCTCTCAAATATTTTTTTCTTTCCATGACCAAACATCCTTTCATAAATGAATTGTTAATTGCTTAGGGCAAAGAGGCTTGAAAATGGAGCATTGCTTGAAAACAGAGTAAAGAAAGATACCAAAACCCTGGAGATACATTGCACAAAATGATTATATATGAAAATTGAACATTTAAAAATAAATGGTGGGTTTTAATGTTTTCAAAAGCCTACAGAAACATCTGTGGAATTTGTACCTAAGCATTTTGTGCACAGTTTCAAGGTCCAGGCCGTTTCCGTTATCCATGAAGCTGAGGCACACCTCTCCTTTAACCATAGTTTTATCAATCCAGAACTGCTTGGCACTAACATCTGGGTCATAGGCATTGTCTGTCAAGAAACAGAAACATCAGAAAGCTAAAACTTTATTTAAAGTAGAATAAATCTGACAGGAGCAATGGATCTCATTTGGTGAAGGACTTTAAAATACAGTACAGACCAAAAGTGTGTCCAAACTTTTGGTCTGTACTGTATATTCTCACAAAACAAAATAAATTACAACTCCCAAGTCCATAGGCTTATATAACAAGGTACACAGGGTATCATGAAAGACTGCTACTTCCAGTGTCTGGTCTTATACTTCTGGGTACTCAAAGCTGGATCCAGACTGTCACTCTTTCATAACAAAATCTGTTTAATTGGCAGATCTACCAGTTTGAACATGATTTGTGTTTAACTTGTGTTGTTGCCAGCTGCCACAACAATTCAAGAAAACTGAAAAACAAGTTACAACATCTTATTTAGATCATCTACAGTTTTGAAGGATCTGTTCGTATCTAGCACCCTATGGACTGCTCTCCATGCTGAGGAAGGAGGAACATGAACTCCAGCAACATGAACAAAAACGAAGAATGTGATCCTGGTGAGTGAAACTGTGAATTTTGTCCCGTCCTCCCCGTTTTATATTTTAATCATTAATTCTTCACTTTTTCTAAATTATAGCCTATGATGAGTTACCATCAGAGCTAGTTGGTTATAGTGAACAATGTTATGCAATCCTAATTGCATTTTAACACCTTCTTAGAGACGAAACTCTAATCAAAATATTTTAATAAAATAAAACAAAGTTTAGGAGGCTTAGGAACATTTCAAATTGCCAAATGAAAAGGTGTTTCAGTCAGATGCTCTAAGTGACGTGCAGACAGGATGAAACTGTTAGTCAGAAGGGGGTTGTTTAATAATCTTAATTATGGGCTGTGGCTGCAATATGGGCCTTGTTTTGATAAACAAGAGAAAATTCAAGAAGTATGCATGGAGTAAAATGTTTGCAGACGGTTACTGTTTTGTTTACGTAAATAACAAATGATCTATAAAAAAAATAATAAAAAAAAATCACTGTGCAAACAGAAAACACTCTGGTGGTGATAATCAGATGTTCTGAATGACTCACCTATGAGTTCAGCGATAGCGCTGAAGGGCCAGGTGTGGCTGGTGGAGTTAGTGTGCAGAAACTTTGGCGAAAGCTGAAAGTGAAACAAACATCTGAGCAAAAGTTTCATTTATCATCAAGATCCTGACAATCTATTGAGATGGATTTTATTATGTCACATAACATTTTTTTTTTAATTTTTAAACCAGATCATTTAACATCACTATGCATACACTGGACATTTAAATTAGAGAAACTCTCACTATTTTTAATCACAGGTTGAAACTGAATGTTGGAAAAACAGATTTGAGTCTGAAACTGACAAAAAAAAAAGAAAACTACTATATTAAAAAGTCTAAGAAGAAAAACTGAAGTGAATCTAAGGTTTTTTCAAACTGACAGAAATTCTTTCAGTTCTTATTTTGAGCCTATTTTTTTTTTAAATTCCAACTTCAGAATTGGACATTCAGTTTCAACTAGTTTTTCCAAATGTACAATAGAAATCACCCTCTTTGCTCCATACATATAAAAATTTAATTTACGGTACTTAAATATTTATCTATTGTTCATCATAGTGCAAGCAGGTTTTCACAATATGCACACTGCAAACCACGAATTAACAATATATTGTGCAGCCTGACTGTGCACCATTTGAAACAAAAATTCAATCATGTTTGTTTATCATTTCAAACTGCTTATCAACTGGGTGATAAACATAACCATATTGTTAGGCTACAGAGATTAAAACTGTTTTCTTCAATTAATCAAATCAGAAAAGCTGAACGATTTGATTTGATCATACTGTGCAGTCTTAGCACATTATACCCGTAAAGAATAACTTGGAGATTTAGTCAAATATTACGATTTGACAAAGGAAATAAAAATTTGTATTCTGTGGCTCTCGACTACATATTTAAACTAATGGCATTACAACACATCAAAAATGATTCTATAGTTCTATGAATAAAAATACATTTAAAATAAACAGTCAAACTTTGAATACGTAAAACTGCAAATATCAGATGTAGTAACAAAAATGGATGGACATGGATGGATGGATGGTTCAGATATTAATGAAGAGAAAGATGCATAGAAGGATGAACTCAGTGATGGAGGGAAATTTTAGACACTAACAGGGAATCTCTTTTCACACATATCCAGACCTAGAAAATACCTAAAGCAATGTGTAGAAACACGTTGCGTAGATATATGCAAAACAAGCTATAACATTTCCATAGGATCAAGAAAAGACTTAACTTGGAAACAACCCCCGCCACAGGTCCAAAGAGTAATATTCTGGTTTATGTAAGAATAATTTAAATTTAGCAGCGTCGTGGTGACCCCGTGTTCCCTTCGGCCCCAATTAGCGGTTATTATTGTGCAGATTTAGAGAAATAAGAAGAGACATATCTGGAAACCGAAACTCAGCGCTCATAACACGGTCACATCAAATTTTCTTAACAGCCTAAAATATGTCCGATTCAGGCAAACCATTTATCTGCACTTATCGTTTTTAATCAGAGATTCCACATTAGTGACCAACTAGCCACAAACCTTACCAGACAGGACACTACACTGAGCACAGCAAGCTTAATTGTTAATATATTGGCATAAATCATATTCCTGCGCACACGAAAGGAGTATAATGTCATTATGTGCAAAGTCTTTGAAACCAAACATGAAAAATGTGATGCAAAGTTCGATAAACAAGGTAATAAAGTCTGCTCACCGTACTGAAAGGCACGCCACGGTCTGTTTGTGCCGCCATCTTTGCAGGAACAGGCGACTGGGGGCGGAGCTTAGCCTCGCTGCTTCATGACGTCGGCAGTTCCGGTAGAAAAATAAATGGCTAAGCAAATACATTGCAACTGTTGAATGGGAATATATTGTCTGTGTTGTTAACTTGTTAGAGTATAATTCATATAGTTAAATGCATTGTTAAATGTTTCTCAGGATGGAAGCCTGTTCAATTACTTCCGGTTTGGTATTTCAAAGAATAAAAGTGAATCGATAAAAATAAATAAATAAATAAATAAACAGAGATAGTAGATGATAAAATTTTTTCTTGACAAACGTGTCACTTGTATAGTGAATGTATTCTCCCATCTAAGCACCAATAACACCTTCCTGTCATTAATGGACTGATAATGATTTTTTTCTGAATTGTATTTATTAAAAGCTTCATGAACTGATAACTATGATTAAGCTACCACTTTGGAAGGACTATCTTACAAAAAAAATATTATCCAGAGAAATGTATCTTCTCAAAAAATATGGTTAAGTTTTGCCAGAGATGGAGCAAAAAAAAAAAAAAAAAAAGGCCTGGCAACACCCCAACATCTGCTTTTCTCCTCTTAAGCTCACACCTCATCTGTCGCCCACTTCATCCCACAGCCACTGCACACCCTTCCTACTTCAACACTTAAGCTGCTGCAAAATATCAAGGTGCAAAAGGCTGCAGGTCAAGATGACATCAGCTCCAGCTTCCGGAGGTGTTGTGCAGATCAACTGTGTGGCATCATGGGACACCTGTTCAACCTGAGCCTGAAGCTGTGGGAGACTTCCTGTGTGGTACCAGTGCCAAAAACCACACATTCAAAGGACTTCAGACTCTACAGGCATGTAACCCTGACTTCACTTCTGATGATGACCTATAAGGGAGTCCTCAACCATCGACACCACATGGTGAGGTCTATGTTAGATCCACTGCAGTTTGCCTACCAGCTGATCATGTTGCCATCACCTACCTCCTGCACTGAGCTCTGACCCACCTGGAGAAGCCTGGAAGCACTGCAAGTATCATGTTCTTTGGTTTCATGCCGTCCAGTCAATACTTATGAGGGACAAGCTGGTGACTCACTGGTCACTCACAAAGCCCTGTTTCTGACAGGCTGGTCAGCAGCATGGGGGCCCCACAGGGAGTGTGTTGGTACTGTTCTTCTTCACTCTCTGCACTGCAAACTTCTCCATCAACTCCCCAGGCAGCCATTTTAAGAAGTTATCTGATGACTTTGCCAGTCGGCCTCATCACAAGTGAGGACGTCTCACAGTGCAGACATAAAACTCAGGATTTTGTAGACTAATGTCATTTTAAATGACATCCCTGTTTACATATTTTTTTTTTTACTTCTTGTAAATAGTCTACTATATTTATGTAAATTTTGTTTACAGTCTTCATGTTCAGTTGCACATTTCTTTGGACAATGGCATTTTTAACAACTGCAGTTACTTTCTTATTATGCTTTTTCTATGGTTAGTTTGGTGTTGGTCATTTGTCTCATTACTAAATATATGAAAGTACATATTACAGATTAACAATAAATGAATCCTTTTATTCAAGGAACAGTTTCGGGTGAGTTTTCACTTAGACTTAAGCGACATGTCCTTGTCTTTCAGAGAAATTAGTCACAATGGAGAGAAATTCTTAAAGCTGATGATTTTTCAGTGCATAATAGCTGAAGGTCAATGGAAATAAAAACAATTCACATCAGATTTAAAGATAATTTAATTATTACATTTGATATTGATTTCTCTTTTCCAATATATTTTAGTGAAGTGAAGTAGCTTGAGCCAATGTCAGTTTTGAAATTGCGCTTAAACCCACAAAATGTCTTAAAAGCACAATATAAAAACAGAATATGTGTTTATAAACTGGTGGGAGTGCAATAAAACAAAGAGAACAAATGAAACAGAAGTTAAATGCTATGTTTAATTTAATGACTTGTTTTTTTCCCTATTGCATCAAAATTTTATGTGGTCCTTTAAAGATAAATAACTTACAAGAACATTCAGATGTGCAGGAAAACACAAACAATAGTAGCTGTAAAAACTATGCTGGAGTAAAAACTAGGAAAGGATCATTTCCCTTGGTCACCAAAAACTCAAAGCATGTACGGTAATATGTCGACGCACAGCCATTGTTTTAAGAGTTTTCCCAAAGCACGCAAAGCACATTCCTTACGTTACTAATAAAAATGTTAGCATAAATTAAGAGAAATCTATAAGAGTTTTTACATTCTTAAGACAGATTGTTACACCTGAAGAAACAAACTGCAGATGGCTAGTTCAGGAAAATAAAACACTAGTGGTGCCTAACGCAGTTCTTCACAGTAAGTTTTCAATGTGCTTCACTAAAATCTATTGACTCTACTACCACGACCATAAGGTGCATGCCTTGCTTAGACAATAAGTAACCTGAATCGAGAATGCCTGTCTGCTTTTACTGACGCTAAAAGCAGTAAGTTAGTTACTTTTAGCTGAGTTAATACCTCATCTTTGGACGGAAAGAAAACTGCATTCATATTTTTTCACATTAAAAGCCATGTGGAAATGAGTACCATGGATTCCCTTTGTTTTGTTTTTTTTTTTCCTCGTTAAAGCAGTTCAGAAGTACATGTACAGATGTAATCAGAAAGATGACTACATAAAAGAAAAACACATTTTCAAAACCATTCCTTCACTAGAACTCCACAATACAACAAAATCACTGGCTGTGCCCATTCTAGGTCTTTTTTATGTGCCTGAAGCTAAGAAAGCTCAGTTTTTAACTCTCCATGGAGTCCAGGAACTCATTCTCAATGATGTCCTCCAGTCTGCTCAGAACAATGTGCGAACTGGCAGCAGGGTATTCGGCTATGGTGAAGTGGGCAGCAGGCTGGCCGGAGGGGGGAGCGGCCTGGAAGGAACAGCAAAGGGTGCGAAGGAAAGGTAGCAGCTGGGTGATGGAGGACAGGGAGCTCTGAGTGAGGAGGGGGAACTCCAAGTTATCCGTGGAGGACTCCTCAGTCAGTCCGTTCAGTGCCTGAAAAAACAGGATACAGAGAGATTTGTGTCAAGCTTGACTTCATGTTTTTTTCCTCAACAACACAAGAAATAAATATAACTTTACAAAAACAGAGCTCTGAAGTATGAGTCCGCTCTGAAATACAGCGTCTCACAAAAATATCCACACACATTCATCATGTTCTTACCACAACAGGCTAGCATATATGGAAAAAGAAAATACAACCTGGATGTTAATAATATAAAACTAAAAAATCATCCTGAAAAAATGTGTCATGCACATTCTGTCTCTCTGAGTCACAAATTTGTAGAACCACATTTCCATGCATTTACAGATGAAAGTCTTGCTTCTAAACTCAAACTCAGTCCCATTGGATTAAGTGAAGCTGCCAACAGCAAGTCTTGCCACAGATTCTCATTTGGATTTAGATCTGGACTTTGATTAGTACACTATATGCTGTAGCTCTGGCTGTATGTTTCGGTTGTTGTGTTGCTGGAAAGTAAACTTCCACTCGAATCCTAACCTTCAACAGGTTTTTGTCTAGGATTTCTTTTTATTTAGCTCCATTTACCACACCATCAATTCCAAGCTTCCATTAAAAATAACCAACCAACCAAACAAACAAACAAACAAACAAAAAAACATCCCCACAGAATGATGTTGATTTCACTGTGGGGATGATGTGCATAGTTTTCTGCCTCTTTGCATGTAGACCAAAAAGTTCAAACTGGTCTCATGTGATCAACATGTTTGCTGTGTCCCATATAAAGCTAATGTCAAACTTTTGACATAACCTCTTATGGATTTCTTTCAACAGAGGTTTTGTATTTGCCATTCTCCCATAAGGACCAGATTTGTGAAATTCTCAACTAGTTATTGGCGTGTTGATTGATTTCCCCAGATGAGTTGTGGATTTCTACAGTACTCTTTATGTTGATCCTTAAAATAAAACTAATTGAAGTTTGTGACTGTAACTAAGGAAAATGTGAAAAAGTTATTTACTCCAGGCACTTCCTGGAGTAAATAACTCTTATGATTTGTGACTGTGCTTCCAAATCTGCCAAACAACACATCAATATGTTTAATGATTTATACAATTGTAGTGGAAGTAACCAGACCAAAAAATCTTATGTTGAGACATCATTTGACTACGACGACTCTCCATAGTCAGATGCTTAATTTATTGTAGTCTCCACTTTATTCACACAGATGTTTTGGGAATAAGATCCAATCAGGTGCTGATGAAAGAGCAGCTCTGTAACTCACCCCATAGCGTTGCTGTATCCCTTCCAGCACTCTGACAACGTGTGGCGTGCATTCCTGTTCACCCTCAATCAGCGCATTTTCTGGACCACTGTAGCGGTTCACGTCCACCTCCGGGACAAATGCCCAACGATACCTGCAGGATAATCAATTAGAAGCTTTCGAAACCAATATCTTTACTAAACGTATCGCTGATGTTACAATGAAAGCATGTTTTCCAGTTCCCTACATCTGAAAGAGGGGCATCTTCTCTGGAGGAAAGGCCAAGGAAGTGTCCAGAAACTTGCAGGCTGATAGGTACATGTCCAGCTCTGCACTGGAGAAGTTTACTGCTCCATTTCTGTCAAGTGCCCCACGCACCACTTTGGTCAACCTAAGTTGGAAACAAAGACACAGGACTTATAAAATCAAAGCTTTAGTGCATTTGTGAAACATAGATAATGATTTAAAAAAAAACTCACTTTGAGACGTCTTTCTCTGGCTGCAGAGATTTCTCTAAACGTGCAAATATCCGTATCTAAAAAAACGAGTTAAAAACAACATCTTTGTACAACCACGATTCTCTAGATCTTACATGGCCCTCTCAGGAAGGAAACTTACAAGTTCTGTGACCATTATAGGCCAGAGCGACGTCAGGTGCTGGGATGAGATCCGCAGCAGGAGAACTCGGAACATCAGGAACATCTGGGCTGAGACCGCGGGGCTTGAGTTCATTCTTAAAGTCTCTGTGAGGCGTTCTGAAAGGAACCGGTTGATTTTTAACTTGGCTTTATTTGATTCTAGTTTGAACATAAGAACACTGAAATCTAAAACAAAAGAAGCCCACCTTGAATAAGTGGAAGGTAGAGGTGGTACTGGTCGAGTTCGCCGCTGAACATTGCAAATGCCTGCCGTTTCAGCAGCATGGGTTTCTGGTCGGCACTGGTGAACAACTTCAGGGAGCTGCTCTGCATGCCTGTTGTGCAAATAAATACAAAGACAAGATAAATACAAAGAGTTTCAATTTGTTTCTTGCATCAAGTAAGAAGTTACAAATCCACAAGAATATTGATTTTCTTTCTTTATCAATTCTTTTTAACATTTATGTTAGCGGTTTGGATAGCTGCCCACCATATTTCTAAGGACAAAAATATTTTCTCAATTTCAGAAAGACTCTCAATGGTACTCACCCATCAGGTCCTTAAACATGGTCTTCTCATGAGTCAGTAGATGGTCAATAATTGATTTCCAACTATGAAATAATAAAGAAGCAGAATTAGAACTGCAGACATAATAGATAATTGGAATTAAATGTGATGCAAATTAGGAGAGCAAACAGTTTTATCTCGATGGTTTCTGCTGGGTTTCACCATGTAAAATGTTACAAAATGGCAGGCTCTCATAGAAAGGTCTTTAAAATAGCAATAAACTGTTCCTGTGATTACTTTGCATTTTTGAATAGTGCAGTGATCTGCATCATTTTTAACCCAGAGTCATTTCTGCCCTCAGTCCAGCAAAGTAAAACTCATTGAAAGCCACAGACAGTACATTTCTATATGGAAAAAAAAACAAAAACAAAACTATTTTAAATCTTTCATAAAGACTGAAAATAATTTTATACACTGTTGAAAATTTGTTGTCATTTTTAAAGAACCTTCTATTTCTATGTTTAGGTTTTAAAATATATATTAAAAAAAACCAATAAAACTTTTGCATAAAGAGGATGGATACATTTTCTTCTATCGAATGAGGGATGATGTGGATCTGGTTGCAGGGCCCTGGTTTGGACTCTTCAGAATAAAAATGTGAAGTAAATCGGGTAGTGAAATGCATCAACACCTTTACCAATGTCTTTGCTGTGTTAAAATGCAGCAGAAAAGCAGCAGGATTTGTTGTCAGAAATAGATCTGAACCAAGAAATCAGTTGTTAACTTCAATCAGCTGATTTTCTCCTCTGTTGACTTCTCTGGAAACCCCAAAATCTGATGTATTCACATCACTTCAGAAAAACTCTACATATTAACAAATCTGCTACGTATGGCTTGCTAGCTGTAGTATTAAAACAGCATCACTTTAACAAGACTGATGGGTGGAGCTCATTCAACTTCCACATCATGACTGTCAGAGTTTTTCAGGACTTAAAAATTTCCATACAGCCATTTTTATCATTTGTGCTTCCACCATATGCTCACACTCACCTGTGTGCACAGGAGGCATCCATGGTGAAGAACAGGGGCTCCATGAAGAGCTCAAACACCTCCTTCTTCCAGGCCCGCTTGGTGCAGGCGTACCCACTCAAGCTACTCAGCAGCTGGGCGCCTGCTGCAAAGCTGGGCATGTTGTAGGCACTACAGGACAGGAGTCCGACATAAAGGAGTCAGGTAACCCCGGTGACAGTGATGCTGCAGGCATCAACGTGATTCACCATCAGTTTTTTTTTTATTTTTTTTACCTGTGGTTCTTGAGGTAGGGGAAAACGTAATACAGGAGACGTGAGATAAGGGGAACGGCTTTTTCCTTCTCGTCGCTACGGTAGACCATGTCCAGAAGCGGCGCCAAGATCTACAAAAGGAGAAAAAGACAGCAATGTGCTTTAACAGCACAGGCTGAAATGCAAAGCCATAGTCCAATTTGCCAAAAAAATTTAAATAGATAATCCTATGTACATAAAACCCCACCTCTGCAAGCAATGTGAGGGCCTGCACACTGTACACTGAAGGAGCGGAGGACGACACCATGGCATTAGCCTGAGTTACCGACTCTGGATGAAAAAAATCAACATGTGAATATTATATAAAGCTTCAGTCAAACGTTAACATACACGTATCATTGACATAAATGTTTTACAAACTTTGGGCTTTTAATAATTTCTATCTTAGTCTAGCTTAATCTTTGGAGAATAAAACCTGGGTAACACATTATTTGACAGGGTGTGCATAAGACTGACATGACACTGTCATAAACATGACATAACATCTGTCATGAACATGAAGGAATCTTTATGAGTTGCATTGAAAGTCAATTAAAAGTGCCACGTTTGCATTAAAGTGTCATTACTTGCAAAATAATACAAAGTTGGCACTTTGAACGGACTTTCAATGAAACTTTTAAAGCAACTTTGCATTAAAAGTGTCATTATTTGTCAGTCACATAAACATTCATAAAGACTCTTTTATGACACCTTCATGTTCATGACAGGTGTTGCGAAATGTTTATGACAGTGTCATGTCAGTATTATGCACACCCCGTCAAATAAAGTGTTACCAAAACCGGTTTCACCAGAAAGCATTTGGTTTGTTCATGTGAGCAGTTTCACTTAAACTTGAAGGCGTCCATTTTGTAGAAGGAGCTTCTTTCTTGATCCCTCAATCCATGTTGGTGCAAAACTGGCTTTACCTTGGACAGAGACGCTAATGTCCTTTCAGCTTTCAGTTTATGAAGGACTTAAGCCTTGGTAGCTTTTTAAGGTTTTTCTTAATCTTCTACCCAATTTTGTTTCATCTGGGGATTACAGTTTGTGTCTGATCGTGAAAAGTTGGATGTGTGTTAGTGTTCAAACTACACATTCACATCCAGTGGCGAAGCAAGTATTTACTGACCTACGTCACACAAGACCAACCACATCCTGCCATATACTGCCCCACAATTTTGTAATAATAGGTCTCTTTTAAATTTAAATCTTAACAGCTAAATCAAGTTCATCAGTGGTTCCTGAGATCTTTTTGACAATCAAGTACATTTTTGAACATCTGAGGGTAACAATTTGGGTCTTCTTCCAGGACTGGAAAAAGTGCTCTCAAAATCAAATAACATGCCCATAATAATATTATGTCTGAAGCATCAAAAAATTACCACAGTGATCCCCGTCCACATCTGCGTCATCCGGTTCTTCAGCTTTTACGCAAACCTGTGGCTGAACTTTGACCTCAAGGCTTCGGCTGAGCCAGCTGGTCTGCTCCAGAGAAGAGCCTGCGATCCCACCCACCGTCTCCAGGATCCGCTGAGTCACCTCCTGCTCAAAAGTTTAATCAACAAAGCATCTTACCTTCACCTGCCTATGATCTAAGAAGAGCACTAGCTGCCTGCAGGTCTGTGAAAATAACTAAGACTGTTGGATCTTACCTGCAGATCTTTAGAGTCTTTCTTACTGTCCAGGTTTGGGAGACGGTTGACAAAATCATTTAGGATTCTGTAAGATAAAAATTCAAAAATTCAGACTCGAGATCATTCATGAATTACTGCAAAAACTCCAAAGGGTAGATGAAATTCAAAAATGTAGTGTGAATAGAAGAGAACTGACCCCAGCAGGAGGAAATGTCCAGGTGGCGCCAGGTTGAGCTGAGCAGACTCCCTCAACAGGCTGAGGAGAGGAGCAACGTTTTCCTGCAGAGCCGCAGCTGAAATGCTTCAAACAGATAAACAAATTATTGTAAAAATGAGCCAAAAGAGAAGAATATTAGTTTTTCTGATACCAAGATTCATCTTCACCTCTGGACATAGGCATAGCTGAACTGCAGCATGGGAATATCGACCAGCGCTGCCTTCTGGTGGGAAGAAATCGGAACCTTTAAGTTGAAAATCACCCACGGTAAAAGTCTTTAAAATCTGTTTATGTACCTGTTCTCCTTTGATCTGATGCGGTCTCTTCACAACCTCTTTGACCAAGTGGAGGACAGTTTCTATATTCAAGGTGTGAAGCGATTTTATAAGCTCCACGATGACCAGACGAGCCTCACTGGCCACTGGTAAAACCTAAAAGAAACCCAGAAAGTCAGTCAGAGTACTGAACGCAAGACTTTAGTTTTCCACACAGTTTGGGTCTTACTTTGTTTTTGTGTCTCCTTTTGCTCTTCCTGTTGCTCCACACTACTCCTACTGAAGCCATCAGCTGAACCCCATAATGTCCAGTCAGAGGGAGTAGAAACTGCAGGATCCGCTGCCGCAAGACCTAATTAAACACACGTCAAAAAATTTATTAAATTCACATTGTGTTCTAGAATTAAAATGTTATGAAGTTATAGAGTTAGAAAACAGATGATGCACAAGAATCTCAACAATGTGCAGTTGCCCACCTTGGAGCTTTTGAAATACACAGAGGTAGAAGCATGTTTGCTGCTGTGGCCAGAGTCAGACGCACGTCTCTGAAACTCCTCCCTCATGACAACGCCCCATAGCAACGCCATACTGCTGAGCATTTGCGGCAGCGCCTCCAGCACGGCGTTGCGCGCGTTACGGACATCCACGGGATCACAAGCCACCAGAGACTGACCAGAGAGAGGACAAAGTACAAGAATTCAATATTAAATGATCATAGATCACACAGCAGGTAGATCTGTTGACGCAAGCGTGCCATACCTTTTTGTTGTCAAGGAGACAATAATGTGTGATGGTGGTCAGGCCTTCAAGCAGAGTTAAAGGGTAGTCTGGAGCGATGTTCTCCTTCCTGCCGGTAACGCTGACAAAAAACAAAAAAATATATATTTCAGAGGAAATTCAAGTAAAAACAAAAATTCTGTAGAGCAACTGTTTTAGTCTTTAAAATAAATGTTAAAATATATTAAATATGAACTTTAAGGATCATTGAGATATGTTCTAATTTATTCCCTTAATTTGTTTTTAACAAATTCAGATTTTACAAACAAAACACATTTTTCGACCTAAAGAGTTCCAAAATAACAGTTTATGAATGTTTTATTAGAAAAATGACCACATATATAATAGAATTATGAATTATTGTTTCACTCAAAGAGAAATTTAAGCTCAACAATCTAAATTGGAAGTTTTTACAATAAATCAGAAATCAGGAAAGATAATTAGTGGAAGTAATTCCCCAGCGCTTTCATGTGTCTGTGTCGTCTTCAAAGCTCTCCATGATGGTTACCGCCTCGGCCACTAAAACCAACAGTGCAGTGAGCCTCCATCCAGTCGGTCAGGCATATCTAAGCTTACTGACCTTCCAAATTTTGCATCAAAGCAGCCTTTTTTGATATTACACACACTGATATTGCTATGACAACTAAACGTTGAGATATTCAGCATTTTTAACACTTTTAATTTGGATATCAGTCGTAGAAACAGGCTTGTACATTTAAGCTACCTGTGGTTCGCCTTTCCTCCCTCGTGTTCGTGGAGCTTCACCAGATCGTCCATGTTCCTGCAGATCTGACTGATGAGCGGCGACACGATGATCCCCAAGGAGCGCCCCAGGTACGGCAGAGAGGAGCACAGCAGCGACACCCAGTGGGGATGCATGGCGTAGCCGTACTGAGGCTGCAGGGCTCTTGCTGCCGCAGAAACAAACATCCCCTGCGCAGTGATTGGGTGGCTCTGGACATACTGCGCTGCTTTGATGGACTGCTGGAAGAGCACAGCGGTCTGCCACTCCCGGGCCAGCGGGGTGGAGGCTGGTGAGGATTCACGAGGGTCTCCAGGCTGGCCTGAGGCGCTGCTCACTGCAGACGCGACCCCACCGGGCCATACATGGTACTCCAGCACTATTAGAGCCTGGAGCAACTTTAGTAGCTCTATTTGTAAGGGGCACTGCTCCTGCCCTCCTCCCGCACCCAGATTCACCAAACTCTCCTCCGACAGGCCTCCTGCCTCATCCAGCAGCTCGGCTCCTTTGGATGCTCCCTTGTCTGCCGCCTTCTGGCTGACGTACATGGAGGCAGACAGTGAGAGCAGGGCGTACTGCTGCACTTTACAGCAGGTCAGGAGTCTATGGATGGATTCCAGAGTGGCTTTGCTGCACTCCTGTTCTCGTACTGTGAAGCAGAGCTGGTTCACGATCCGAGTGAGCACCGTCACGCTCTTCACCTGGACCTCCATGTTGCCCTGCAGGTCCAGGGGAGTCAGGCTCAGGTAGGATGGGTAGTGAGAGCGCAGGATTTGCAAGCAGAGCGACACGAGCAGTTCGACAAGCAGCGATGGGGGTCCAGAGGGGGAGGAAGTGGGGGACAGCAGGCAGCCGTAAAAGCACCTTCCGTCCTGAGCCTGCTGGTGGCGCTGTAGGAGATTGGAGACCAGGTTTAAGTGAGCAGCAGAGCTGGTGTCCAGCGATGTGCAGCACAGGGCGTCCACTAGGTGGCACTCGGGGCTGCTGCGCAGCAGGCTGTCAAGCAGCGCCAGGCCCTGGAGGAGACGGCGCCAGCCGCCCGCCGCCGCCGGGTACAGCAGAACATGGCGGAACAGAGAGTTGATGGCTTCTCTTTTCTCTCGCTCCTGCTTCAACAGGCGAGACCTGGCCATGGCCTCCAGCTCAAAATCCTCCTCCTCTTCGCTCGACAGCGAATCGGATGCCTGCGTGTGCTCGGACTCCACCCTCCGCAGGCCGTTCACCAAGCCCCCCTCCTCGACACTGCTGGGTGGAGCAGAACCGGAACTGGAGTTCTCCGTGGAAACTCGGGCGCCGCTGGTGTCTGCCGACTCAGTGTGGTCACTCTCAGCCTCCTCTTCTTCCTCCTCTTTGACCTCATCTTCCTCTGTCCCCTCACTCTCGCTCCTTGACGCAGGTAAAGCCTCTTCGGGTTTTTCCGGCTCTGGCCCACTTTCCAACTCGGCCCACAGAGCTTCTCGGTCCACGACATCCAGGCTGCTTAATGTTGTCACATCAGATGCCACCATGTCTGCCGGTGTCCGAGAGGTTTTAATCAAACTCCTTCTGCCGTTTAACAGCTTCAGGTTACCTTGAAAACAACAAGTATATCAAGTTAATGACACAAACACACACATATTCAATCGAGAGAAACTCTTCCAAGGCAGAGTTGAATTTGCGTACCGGCAGTGAGATTCTGTTTAACGCTCTGGATGGAGCAGCGCTGGGTGGATGGGTGAAGGAGCAGCAGCAGAATGGGCTCCAGGATTCGGATCACATCGTTCAGGGACAGAGCTCTGACCAGCCAGCACTGAGCGGCCGCACTTATTGAGCCATCAGCCGAGGTCAGGCTGTCCACTACAACACACAAAGACCTGAAACACCACAGAGGATTTGAGAGTGAATAAATTATATTTAAGGCAAAGTAAAACCTCCCTGCATGTGCTCATTATAATCACAGGACCTTAAGCGTGTGTTCATAGCATGTTCACAGCAACATTTTTCAGATTTAATCAAGCTGTCTGGATTTTATGCAATACACCAAAAACAGTTAGAGCTGAGTGGTGAAGTTGAAGAAAAATTAGGCGTGATTTTTTTAAATTATATACAAATGCAAAAGAAAAATGCTGCATGCATGCTTATTCAGTTATCCTCGGTTGAGTCACATTATTTTTAAAGTTTTGTACACAACAGAGGCTTAGTGGGTTGCAAGTGACAATGTGCCTTTATGCAAGGCACAAAACCCCAAGTTGTCTGCTGAAGTATATTTTATAGCCTAACCTTGCTGTAAACTTCTCCACAACCTGACCCGTCTTCTGTCTCTGTCTTTAGATGCTGGTTCCATAATGTTCTCTAACTATCCTCCGATGTATTCAAAGAACATTTGTGTAGGTAAACTCTACCGATGAGGTAGAGAGATAAATATACACAAATGGATTTGTAACATGCCAATATGCCAGATATGTGCAGATTAGGCAGTAATGAACTGTGTTCATTGTTGCTGCTTGACTTTTGTCCCCATCCGTTGTTTTATTCCACTTATGCCTTTCTATTTTAACACTTAAAACCTTCTAAGAATTATTATTTTTTAATTTAGTGTACTTATTGAATTTTTTGCTTTATGAACAAAATACGGGTGAACTGACCGGTCAAAGGATCGACTCAGAGACATGGTCCTGTTGCACTGAGTCTCCCGGGTCAGGTGCCACAGCACGGTGAAGCGGTGCAGAGCTTCCAGCCGGATCGCCTGGGAAACAAAAACACACAAACTTTCAGTTTTTCTGATCATATTTACAACTTTTCTTCTGTTAGTTCTGACTTTCCATCCGGCCATCAATGATATTCAGAGAGTGGAAAAAAACAACAACAACAACAAAACACAACAACTGTGTGAACCTTGTCTTTGTGCAGCAGTGCCTGGCAGATGATGTCCTCACAGATGGAAGCCGATGGAGCCAAACAATGCAGCCTGTAAAACAGATCCACACAGGAAACGTGCTGCTCTCTCTGCTCGGTGTCCAGTTGACTCCACAAGACCCGGGATAACCTCTGGGTTAAAGCAAACACACATCTTAAAAAGGGCCTTCTCCAAACAGCTGTAGTCACACCAATAGTTCCCTTTTTGACAATCTAACCTGAAAGAAGTCTGTGTTTTCCTCTATGGCTCGGTGCAGGACTGGGTAGATGGGCGGCACGCTGACCATCTGCAGCCGGCCACTCAGAGGGTTGTTGTCAGAGCTCTGGTAGCGCCTCTGCTTGTCCTCAATGACCAGTGCTAAAGACTGGGAGTGGTTGATGAGCTCCAGCAGGGAGGCCACGGCGGTGTGCTGAATGTTGTAATCCCTGGACATGCAGCACAGAATCATCAGGGACCTCAACCACACCGGGAGGCCGTCCACGTCACTGCCTGAAATAAGTAGGAAGAAAAACAACAGCAATATTTCATCACTTATTTGTGGGTCAAAGCATTTTAAAACAGTTTTGATTTACAATGCTTTTCAAAAGTATTCATACTGCCTAAAGTTTTCCACATTTTGCCTGTTACAACCACAAACTTCAGTATAGATCAACACAAAGTGGTGAATTACTGAGAGGCGGAACAAAGGGGTATAGGGCTCTCAATATTTTTGTTGGTGGTGGATTCATCTTTATATGAGAATAACAATGAACATGATGTGTAGAGCTGCAATGGGAAGGTTTAAAGCCATTTTGCAAAAAAAAAAAAGTTAGGGGGCAAAATACAAATGCCTGGAGTCCTTTTCAAATTGTTTTTGCAAACATTTTTGAAGCCTTGCATTTATTTTTACCTTTTACTTCACAACTAAGCACTATTTTGTGTAGATTTAATCTCAAAATATCAAGTAAATGCATTGAAATATTTGATATTAACACCACAAAATGTTAAAATAAAAACAAAACAAACAAACAAAAAAACACTCAAGGCATATACATAATTTTGTTAGGCAGTGCCTCTGTTCACATGCTGACCTGAGTCTCCAAACATGTCTGTGTAAAGTGCTAGCATCTCCCCCTCGCTCAGGTACACAGGGAAGGTGGTGCTCTCCAGCAGCAGGTGGCAGGTGGCGACGAAGGTCTGTCGACAGGCCTCAGAGATCTCAGCTTTTCCTCGGGGCATGTAACCAGCTGCCCAGTCCAAACACACTGCGGAGCCACGCTCCTTTTCCTTCTTTGTTGGCGATGCCGGGGACTGAGTGTCAGGCGAGACGCTGGCTTTGCGTTTGTTTGGAGTAAACAGCTCAGACAGTTTGTGTTTAATTTCACGTCTCTTTAACAGAGACTTCTGATCCCCGGAGTTGGTGCTTTGGTCACGCTGAGGCTCTGGATCCGGACCTGTAACGTCCTCCACCTGCACCATCAGGTATCTGAAATCAAGGTGGAAAAGTAAAAATGTTTAGATGACTTGCATAGATTTTATCAAGCATCTTCATCTGGCTCTGAAGTTTACCTTGTGGTTATGAAGGCCAGGATATCCTGCAGACTCTGTGTCATGGCTTCTACACTCCCTCCCCTTCTCCAAACTCCATCGCCGGTTTTGCAGGTTCCGTTTCGCTCGGCCTCCGTGGGCATTCCCAGCTGCAGGTGCTGCTCTGAGGGGGAAGCGCTGACGCCCAGTCCGCTGTCTTCCGACCTCAGAGTTGAGTAAACACCATTTGCAGGCTCGGCTTCACCTCCTTGATCCCGCCTTTCCCGCTCATCTTCCTGATATCCATTAATGCTTCCACTTTTCTCCCCCTCATTCTGTACATCCTTGATAAGAAATTCTTTATAAGCTTTAAAAACACCCTAAATTGGTGCTTACTCACTAAAAAAAAAAATCCTCACCTTTGTGGTTTCCTCCTCTGGTGAAACCGACTCCCTCTCCTCTGTGTTTGCTCCTGCATCAACATCCATGTAAGCTACAGGCATCTGGATCTTACTCAGGACCTTGAAGCACACTCGCAGCCCCTGTGTGATGTCATCAAGGGAAATTGAGTCCATGTGGCGGTGCAGGCTCTGCAGCATGATGCCCAGCATGTCGGGAAGGAACAGTGACTGGATGTCGGCATAGAGCTCCTGTGAGAAAACACAAACATGCTGCAGCATGAGAAGCTTCTACTATGTTAAATAGTCAGATGACCAGTATTTATGGGTAAAAAAACCAAAAAAATATGAAATAAAGAGGAGG
Source organism: Brachyrhaphis roseni (assembly GCA_903066815.1). NCBI lineage: Eukaryota > Metazoa > Chordata > Actinopteri > Cyprinodontiformes > Poeciliidae > Brachyrhaphis > Brachyrhaphis roseni. The sequence goes on from CAEFZY010058725.1 coordinate 54,949, forward strand.
CAAATGACTGAGAAATGCTTTTAATTTAGTCTGAATTTGGAAATGTATTTATTTAGCTACTCTTGAAAATGTGTATTAATTACCAGAGGAAGAACATCCAGAAGGAAAATGACGAGGTGGGACATTTCAGTGACCGAGGGAGCCGGCTGACCGTAGTCCTGCTCCGGAGGCGTTGGTGGATCATCTTTTTCACTTTAACAAAAACACAAAACTGGAATTCACTTCTCTGTACGTTAAAAGCTGAAAACACAAGCTGACACACATGCTCAATATCATTTTATGCTTTAGTTAACACACAATTCCTATCAAAATACAAATGTAAAATTCTATATATTATTAGAAATGTAATATTTCACACTGAAAAATGTGTCTTGAAATTGTTACTGTGATAGTTCAGTAAAATCTATGCATACAAAGCACACTGGAAAGCGCAAGCTGAAACTGACAGAATAGGATTTCAGATTAACCGAGTCAGATCACAATCGGTTCTGAACGAATTCAGATCAATGTGTCGATAAGAGAAACTTAAATTCAGACAGTGCAAATATACATAAATATACTAAGACATTACCACCTCTTTGTTTAATTTTAAAACAGAACAAAAAAAGAAGACACAACGAAGAGCTAAGATTTTATAAATATTTTCTAACTCTATGTTATGGTGTAACTCAAACACTTGTTTCTCCAAACACAGCATTTCTTAGACCCTGTCCACATACTTGACTTTTAATCTGTCTGAACGATTGGTCTGACTTGACTTTTGCCTTAAGACAACATGTGTTGTGAATTTGAGCTATATAAACATGCTCCCTAACTGAAACCGCATTAAAAATATACATATTTATACATTTTTTTGTTTACAGTGAAGAAATTCTAATTGCAAAGAACAATTTAGTGTGACTGACAAACCTGAGAGATGTGCAAAAGCGCTGAGTCATGTACTCCCAAAGATATTCGCTGTTCAGGGAGCTCACAAGCATGTTCACTGTCTTTATGATCTCTGACGCATTCTTGTTCTCTTTTATTTTACTGTTAAATGAAGACAGAACAGAAAATCTCTTTTCATATTCATGCTACAAAAACTATAATTTCATTCTTAAAAGGAAGCATGTTAATTTCATTGTTCATTTCTCTCACCAAGCCAGCTGGTTGGCTGAGCTTCCCGACTTTGGGATGTTTTCCTCTCCAAGCATCTCCAGACAGTAGCGCTGGAAAGCTCGGACCACCTCCAACAACACGCAGCTCAAGACAGCTGGACCTGAGCGCAAAAAAAAAGGACATGTCAGCAAAACAGGTTGGAAAGCATTTAGCATAATAAGGCGGATAATAAGCTCCATACCTAGCTCGGGTTTATCGAGCAGACTGATGATGATGCGAAAGGGTCTGAGGTACGAGACGACGCTTTCTGGGTCACTGTTCACCTCCTTCTGTTTGAGGATGTTAATCAGAGCCTGCAAACAGAAACCACAATAAATCTACTGATGTATTCTGGTTTATTTTATTTTATATTTTTGTACTATAAAATAGTTCTGAACAAATATCAGGAGAAACAATTGTTAAGGGTTTATCTAGATAATATGCTTTAAAGTATTGGACCTGATAATGCAAAAAAATATTTAAATGTTGCTTTTTTTTTTAAAAAAAAGTGTTTAACACAACATGTGCTTTTAAATTAGTTTTGGTCAATTTATTATAGAGAATTTATTCGTTTTTTCTTTACCAGTCATACAGTTAGCCTTACAAAAGTCATGAGCCTTGGTCTTACATTACACCTTATATGTCTACCAAATAAATCAAACCTTCACAAGATAATCTTTCGAGTAAGTGTTGAAGTAGAATGAGGTGTGCTCCTCCAAGGTGGTGGAGAGCGTGGGATGCGGCGCCACCATCCCTCCTTTAATGTCGGTGCCTGAAGAAACAAACACAGGAATACAAACGTCAACGAGAACAAATAAAATATTTTCCTTTGCCAAACAGTGATCTGATTCATTACTAATTTATAGTCTTAGCTTGAGGACCTAGGAGCCAGGCGTAGAGGCGTCTGTTGAGGGACATGTCTCTCCTGAGCAGAGTGAGTAAAGCTGCAGACACCACAGTGATGATGTCTTCAGCACTCAGAGCCACACTGGGCTCTGCTGGGTCCTAAACCAACAACATACAGAGTTAGTTGGGGAGCAGTAAAGGATTTCTGGAGGTATAATTATCATTTTCATTGGAAAACACCCAGACATATGTTGAAATCCTTGGCTTTTATTAAAAGCATATCCACCATACATAAAGAGAACTAAGTATGCCACTTGATTCAGCAGAATTCAAGAAGAAGAGAGTAGAATCAGTTCCTCTAGGTCAGAGGCAATGATGCTCAACCTTGAGTGTTGAATAATATGTAGAAACACCACTCTGGGTTCCCATAGTCAGGAGCTGTTTTTAACTCATTAATTTATACATGAAGTTATTTTAATTTGCTTTATTTCAACAAACCCAATTTTGCTACTAATAAATGTACATTTAGGTTTAGGGTAAACAGTGTGACAGCAAATGTTTTAAAGGATTTTTAAAATAGAGAACAACTGAAAGTTCATCCTGGAAATGAAACCATGGATGAAAGAGTCACCCAGGTGTTAAAGGTCAAGTGTACCTAATTAACTTATCCGTAGACAGATAGAGCACCTCTATAAAACTTAGGGAAAAGGTTAATTTTTAATTAATTTAATTACATTTTTTTTATTAATTTAATTTTTAATTTTAATTTCCTAAAAGGTTAGGAAATTAGGGTATAAATTAGGGAAAAGGACCAGAATTATACAAAGGCTAACAGATGTAAATCAATACAATGGCAGAAGTACTTGCCTATCAAAATAAAATCAATAAATAGAAACAAAATATTTCTCTGAATGAAGAAAAAAAACATTATTTAAGTAATTAAGAATATTTAATATTTCGATCAAAAATGAAAAGTAAAACAATATTTATTTTCTGACATACTCTTTGCTATGGTAACTCATTAAATTAAAAATGTTGAAGCCAGGAGAGTGACATGAAATATACCTACGGTACTCGCCATCAGTAATAAATGTCAGATCTGATAGACATTTTAAGAAAATAAGCCAGGAACATGAGTCATGCATTTGTCTCTTTTGCTTAGATAGCTGCTTTATTTAGCTCTTTATAGGTGACTAGATAACTCCATCTGGTTGCTTTATACTGTAGTCTCTTCAGGCCAGGGAATACATGTTAATAAATGGATGCCAAACAAAATCGTTTAAAAAAACCTTTGGATATATTTGTAACACATACACACAGAGAAATAAAAGAGATTCACTTTGGTGACCAACATTTTTACCTACCAGACATGTTGCAAAGGGGAAAAAGTACAGGAGGATTTCAAGCATGTTCCTCTGCACCAACACATTTGAATCTTGCAGAGAAAGACAGACTGACTTTATCTGGAGAAGCACAGAGAAACATAAAACTTAAACCGTGACTGTCAGGGAATCAAACATCCACTGAAGGAGGACAAGCGTGGACACTCACCACTGCGCAATGGCCATAGCCCAACATGTAGGTCTGCTGACTTAGCGGGGCCATGCGGTCAAAATGTGTGACCACAAAGACTGAAGCAGGCAGCCGCACCATCGGGGTGACCAGCATGCTTCCCCACAGGGCGCCGTAGAAGACCTGCTGACCCACCAACAGCGACAGCTTGACCAGCAGAGCATCAGTCCTGAACAGAGGCAGAGATCGTATTACTACTAAAAAGGATGAATGCAATTCTGAGGGATTTCCATAATTCAGAAACTAAAGCAGCTTAGAAGATGCATAGTTTAGTTTCTATAAGCCTAATTTTTCTCTTAACTTTCTATATAGTACATGTAGAACAAAATATCAAAATCAATGCAACTTTATCATGTTTTATCATTAGGAATGATTTCTTTAAGAAATTAAGAGGAAGTCTGTGTTGCATTCAGTGAATAACCCTTTGTGGTATAAAGATGATTTTAGATTGTGAAACTGGTATGTCCACTGCCTTGAATAGAATGGTTTCTGTTTCTACTGGCCTCTACAAGAAGCCTGGACTACATCAGGGGTCAGTCTCCGCCAAGATTTTTAAGCAGGAAAAAATCTTGGCATCTTGTTCATTAGTGATGGTATGATGTAGTCGGAAATAGGCAGATGGAATTTATTTGTTGGATACATTTTTTTTTTTATTTTAGAGGGGGGAAAAAATTAAAAAGTGTTTTTATGGACCTGTCGTAGACCTCCAGTCCTTCTTCCAGACCAGGTAAGAGTCCAATTATGAAAGCTTGCAGACTGGGAAGCAAAGCTCTCTGCAGTGGGAGATAGTAACGCTCATACAGCGTCAGCAGAACAGGCTTAACTGCCATGGCTGCATGACCCAGCAGCGGGAACAACCCAGAACTGAAAAAAAAAAAAATTCATGAAATAAGTCAGAGTGAGAGCGGTTCATAACAAGGCCTTGATTCTTCTTGCTGAAGATAATTTTATCAAGTTCTGTTACCTGTAAATAAACAGATCCTTGGCCAGCCATTTTGTGCCAATGATTTTGAAGATGACCTCGTACGTCTCCAGAGCCTTGAGGTGCACGCCGCTGGGCAGAGCCGGGTGCAGGCACTGGGCCAGACGCTTTCCTATGATCAGCCTTTTGGGCAAGAGCGAATAGCGAAGGTTACTCTGCAGGGCCTGGGGGAAAAAAAAGAAACCGTAAAAACTGAGTACGAATTTAACCAAAAACTCCACAATGAGTCAGAAATACACACGTAACAAATTTTTGACTTAATGTAAGTTTTATTTAAAAGGTTGAACATCTCTCTTCCTTGTGTGGTTTTTGTTTTAGCTTGAACACACAGGGACACTCCAAAGTCAATATTGTACAAGGAAAAGAAAAAAAAACAACACAAGGGCACCTTTATTCTTCATAAGAAATCATACGAAGACTTATAAACAAAAAGAGGATGTGACGACACAAAAGCAAACCTCTTCCATGACCTCACAGAACTGAAACAGATCTAAGCAAAACACCAAAGAGGAACCTATACCTTCTGAGTTAATGCAACAAAATGGACCCATTAAAAGTTAGAGTAATGGATCCACGTCATACTGCACCTTATTGAGCTTTCCCAGGGACGAGATGAGATCCGCCCACTCACTGGACGACTCAAAGTTTCGCAGCGCCTTCTCAATGACCGCCGCGTAGTTACGGTATCGGTAGTCATTCTGCAGCTCGAGCTCCTCGGGATCCATGTTGCACCGGTTTGATCACACCATGTTCTTAGAATACATCTGAGGGAGGATATGGCAGCAGACAGAAATTCAGCGACATAACCCGCCTGTCTGAAACTTGCCTGATTGCCCTCTGTCTGCAAGGCTTGCTTAATACAAATAAAATTAACTAATTAGCTCTGAGGCAGCGGACATAAAGGCACTTATTCATGACTGGTTGCTGGATGGCCGACTGACCTGTCAGTCAGTCCCAAGACGAAGGAATTCTAACATAAACTGAGAGGCAAACATTCAGAATAATACTTACTTACATTTGCATGTCCGGCATCTTTCAGTCTTCCTCATATTTTAAAGGGAATACTTACATATTCAGCTGAGAACTGTGGCATATTTACAGGCTGCACAACCACAACAATACCTCTAAATTATGACAAGAAGCTCATTGATGATGTGCTGAAATCTCCAACTAGTCGTTCTCTGAAGGCTGGGTTAGTATTAGTATCTACGTCCACATTAACCATGCAGCATATAAGCTTAACTGTGCATTTAAGGAGTGTATTTTATTAGGGATCAGGGAGGTAGGATTAAAGAGACGCAGACATCTGGAGTCTGAAGGCTTTACAGCAGAGAGGAAGAACAGCACATGGTCAGGATAAAGCTGAGCAGCACAGTAATGAAGTGCTAAGTAGCCAAATCATAATCAATGAGAAATATCTGATTAACACAACAGTTATTTACATGTAAAAAAAAAAAATGCAACACTTTCTCTCTCTGATAGAGAGAGAAAATGCTGGTCATTTTCTGTAATAATGTTTTACAGTTTCTTAAATCATGTTTGAATACTATAGAATCACGATACTACAGATTTTTTACATCAGATATTGTATTGTGAGAATGCTATAACAACCCCTGACTTTACAGGGGTAACACAATCAAAAGAAATGGTGCATAATAAGAAAATAATATACAATTACATTAAATTATATAGGAGATTTGAGCATGATTAATTTAGTCCAAAAAACTACTAGATAAATAGAAAACAGTTTGTTGAAAAGTAAGAAATGTAAGCAGATAGAGATTAAATGAGGGTATAAATTAGGGAAAAGGACCAGAATTATACAAAGATGCCATATTTTACCTACTTAACCTGAACATACCCTTCCACAAGAAAGCAGCAATAAATAAACTAAAATGAAGATTGAAAATTTACTCTCTGATGATTTCTTACTGAAAGGTAATGTAATTGTCCAGCCTCAGATTGAATTAATGCGACACCTAAAGTCTGAGGTGAATCTTAACCTAATCTAAAGATGCTCTGTATGTTGAGAAACTTTGTCCTATGTCAACAGGACACATTGACATCAGCAAAGCTGTCCTCTATTGACAAAGACACCCAAGAGGTTTTCCACTATTGCTTAGATAAGAAGTAAGTCAATAGTACAAAAACAAACTGGCAATGACATTAAATGCATAGGTAATGAAGTATTAACACACTTATTTAAGTGTGTTAATATACAAGGGGTCAATCTAAAGACGAAGCTCAATGTTTGGGGCTTGTAAAAGTGGATGCAAGCTTAGAAAACTGTCTATTCCACTTTGGTTAGCTTAGCTTTCCACCTCTTTCATTAGGTTGACTTTTCTAATGCATGTGAAGGTCTGTCATTGCTTCAAAGAAAAGAGCAAACAGATAATGTAAGTGATTAGGCGTATCTTCCAACTGACACAATCTTGTATTCAGGCACTTCATGTTTCCATGTTTCAACAGTTTCAGATACACAAAAGTGTTTGACGTAAGAGCAGAGATGTGAATAATCCCTTACTTGTCGTCACATAGTTTTGATCGCAATGCTTCTAGTTTTTATTCTTTAGAAAATGAGTAGAAAATGCTTGTTCACAGGTGACAGCTTGATAAGCAAATCGTGTTAGCCATGGCGGAACAAGATGAGCATTCTCACTTCCCTTACTGGATGTAACAGCAGAACTGACTTGAAAACAGTCCCTTCTACGTTGCATTGTACAAATATTGATATTAAAGCCCAGTGTATTTTGTTAGGATTTACTGTGACAGAGCTGAACAAAGTACTACATGGCAGTGAAGTGGAAAAAGGATATGTGGCTTTCAGTTTTTGTTTGTTTTTACATAGACAAAAACTTGAAAATTGTAGCACCTATTTATATTCACTCTTCTAATACTCACAAATAACATCAAGTCCAAACAGTGTGTCTTATGTAACTTCAGAATGCATGAGCTGAGGGAACATTAGTAAAGGAACAGAAATATGAAGACTAAAAATTCACCAGACTAGTCATAGAGATCTTTGAGAAGAAGAAGAAGAAGAAGTCCTGAAAGACATCATGTCAGAACACAACAACCTCAACTCAAGGGGGCCAACAAAATGTGACTACCACATTTTTCAGATTTTTTTCTAGTATTTAAAATAGCATCCTTTTCCCACCGCTGCAGAACTGTATACTGCTTGGCCTGTCACATAACATCTCAACATTGTTTATATGTGGTTGTAACGTGGGGAAAAATGTAAAGTGAGAATACTTGTGCAAGATGCTGTTCACGCAGCTGTGAGGCATTGGACTGTGTGCTTTGAGGGTGGACACCGAGCAGCCGTGTCACCTGACTGACACCACCACTACAGCAGGCTTAAAGTGCTGCCGGATGCAGCCAAATAACAGCTGGCCAGAGAGTACTGGACCATCAATGAAGGATGCTATTATGTAACACTTCACAAGCACTGAGCAAAGACTAGGAAGAGATTACTAGTCAAATTCATTTTGCATAGCTTGTGCTACTGATTAAAGTTGGGAAGGCACACTGAATGCAAGGCAGTTTCTTTGTTTCTAAAAAGAAATGGCAGCTTTCTAGCTGCAGCACACGCTGCTTACTGCTAACAGCCAGCGTCGTAAACAAACGCAGTAGCAATCAGGTGCATCATGACTCACCGACAACTGAGAGAAAAACCACAGGAGGCTTTAGAGCAGGACCGGAAATCTCGTTTTCGACGGGCTCATCCTCCAAACCAACTTCCGGCTCAAAGAGGATTGCTATCTGTTAACCATCCGTGGAGAACCAGGGTGGATGGCAGTCACAGCGGGGCGGCGATCCTCCAACTGCTCAGCTGATCCTGAACCGACCGCGGCCCGAACTGCTCTCTCTTTCACACTGACAACTGGGGGTGACTTAAGAATATCATGATCAATAAAGTAACTATTTGTGTTATAGCTTCTAATGTAAACCAAATATTCATATTTTAAAGTGTATCATATAGCAAAACCAAAACCAATTGGAATTACCGTGGCTTTAAAAACAGTGGCAGAAATAGGTCATCACAAACCTGCCACCCCTGCAACTTTGGTATGTTCCAGGATGTTCCATGTTGACAAACCTCTCACCTCACCGTCAGAAATTTCATCATCAAATTTTACACAGCAATGTGCAATAAAATATTAAGATTATGCAGCTATCATAAATGATTAAAAATGGGTTCCTTTATATTTATGTAAGCTTGTAATTTCACACAACAAGTAATAAATACATTTATAAATGTTTGTTCACACTGTGTTGTTTTTTGACGTAAGTCTTTTCTTTGTCTATGGAAATGTATTTGTCTTTCTGGGTTATTGATTCTATATGCTCCTAATTTTTATGTCTCCTCCTTCTCATCAAAATAGTGTTTCCTCAGTCCTCATCGTCTTTATTATCTATGCATTTCTGTATGTCTTTTCCAGAGGTAGTAAGTGTATTTACTTGAGAAGCTTTTTGAAGCAAATGTACTTATATGAGCAGTTTTGCTAAACCATACTTTTTATTCCTACTTAATTACTAATATTTTTAAGTCCCACTCTTGAGTACATTTTTTGGTGACTCTAAACACCTGTATAGGTACTTTGCTGAATGTAAAACAAGGATATTTAACAAACAAACAAAAGATGACTAACCAGCATCCAACTACACAATTTATGGTAAAGTGAGACTTATTTTTTCCCAGACAAACCAGAGAGGACCCATACATGCACAGGGAGAACATGTAAACTCAATGCAGAAAGAACTCAGGCCAGGATTGGAACCAAGGATTATATCGCTTCAAGACAACCATGCTACCAATGCAGTCCACAATAAATAGCTAATAAAAGCAAATCATAGATTCTTAGGAGCTCTGGCCAGTTTCACTGTACCTCCTTTCATCAGTGTGCATATTAATTATTAATGAAATAGGAATCCTCATGCATGCATTAGCTAATTGAATCTCATTGTTTGTTTGCGATTTTATACAGTGTTTGATATGTTGACCTGCAAACAATGCTTAAAAGACATAATATGTTTGGATATAAGCAGTCTGAAAAAAAAACTAATCTGGAAATCAAAAATTAATTACTATAGTCCCATAAACAGTACCAAGTAATAGCTTAACTATTAAATATATATTACAGTTATACTGGGTGTAACTGTTAAATCTGTGTCATACGCAAGCAACTAGAAACAAAAATCCATATTTTTCCTGGAAATATAAATTAATCACCTCCCACATTAACTTATTAACAGTCGGTGAATCAATACCTTCTGTTAGTTCTGTGGAACTAAAAGTATTGATTTTTCTGCTTCTTCTTAATTTATACATTTTATGTTTGATTTTGTTGTTGGTTGGTTGGGATTTCTTTTCAGAAGACCCATTGCTGCCCCCTCTTCCACTAAAAATATTTAATTTGAACAAGTAGCAGAAGCCAACAATCTTCATATGGTGCTTGGTTCCTTCCTAGAAATCAGGTGAGAAGATGTGTAAGGTTGGATTTGAGCTGCTCCACTGGATCAAAAGAGTCTGCTGAGGTGGTTTAAGACATCTGCCTCCTTTGTAGATTTTTCCTCTAGGTCCTACATAGGCACTTGCCACTGACATGCCATTGAAATACCTGTTGTGAGGCTGGATAGTGTCAAAAGGTTTTCTAATCAGAGGAGAAAACAAATATATTCTTGTTTCTAGTCCTTCTTTAAATTAAATCAGACTCAGACCTGGAACTTAAAAAAACCCCAAAAAACCCCTGCTTGACAGTATTAGAGTTTGTTAGATGCAGATATTAATGATAAATTCTTAGTTTCAATAAGCATATATAATATTTTTCTATTTTTTCCTATTATTTAACATGCACAAAGTCTAACGATTGTTCATCAAAGGTGTCCATTTTTTTACATTTCAAAACAATCATCCTGGCACATGTTAAGGAAATGTGAGATTTCATTTGATCTAGAAAGCGCAATGGAACCTAAATTGAGAAAACAACAACTTAGAATACAATTGTCTCACTGGCTATTATTGCTTCAGTACAGCCTCTGTTGTTTAGTATTTTATGTGACTGTGAGTCTTTTCTGCAAACGCATGGCAAAATCCCCTTTTATTATTTAAACCAAAATATGCTGAACATGATACATTACGTCTTACATAATAAGACTTGATAGAAAACTTATCTAGTTATATAATAGATTGACAGTATATCCTTGCACAGAAAATAATCTGCATGTTCAGGTTTAAGCCTGTAGATGGGGCCACTGCAGTTCAAAAAACATTCTGTACTCGTTTCCCTCTAAAATGTCTGGGCTCACAAAGAATGAACTCAGAATGTGACGATCAGTGATTGAATAATGCGCAGATTACAAAAGAAAATACACAGGTACAAATATAATCATCTAAGAAGATAGAACAAAGAAAGTATTAAACCTTTTTTAAACCCATCTTTAAAAAAGTAATATATTAACTTGCTTAAGTTGAATCCATGCAAAAAAGTTGAAAGTGGTGAGGAATGTGGATTGTAAAAGGCTTAATGCGTAATGTTTAGGACCCGTCCAGACATTACTCGATTGTCTGCAAACCGAAGAGAAAGTTTTCAACTTTTGTTCAACTGATTTTTGTGTTGAAAAATATGTTCTGTTGACACCAACTTTCTTTAACGTAAGTAGGTTAACAAAAATAATGCTGCTATTCGTGTTGTAGGTAGAAAAAAAAATTTGCTCAGAATAACACTTCAGATCAGATTAAGACCATTGCTGACCATGGAAAAATCTGTAAATCAGATTTTTAATTATAAATTATAGCTTATTTGCATTTCTAATGTTATGATGTCTTTGCTATCTTATATATATACATGAGCTATTATTAGCTCATTTTTGGCATTTATATTTGCATACATCAAACTGCACCATGAGTGAGTTGAATGTTCTTTTTCACAGTTTCTTGTTAAAAAATTAAACTTTGGCAATTAAGTATTTGCAGCATACTCTGATTTATTAAGTTAAGTTAAGTTTAGATTTTGTTTCATCAATAGTTTCTCAGAAATAAAATATTAAAAATATTTTTTTGGAAGTGTAAGATGACACTTTTTTGTCAGCAGTGGCTTTTACTTTTGAACTTCCCTGTGGATGCAATTTTGCCCAGTCTCTTTCTAAATGTCGATTCTTGAACACTGACTGAGGTAGCTGTCATACTTCAGATGTTGTTCTGGGTTTGTTTTGTGACCTTCTAGAGGAAGTGTTGATGTGTTCTTGGAGTCATTTTGCAAGGCTTGCCTGTTCCAGGAATGTTCCCGACAGGTTCATGTTTCCGCCATTTGTGAATAAAGGCTTTCCCCGTGGTTAGTAGAAGACTAGCTTCTGCCTTGAAGGTGTCTGTTTTTTTCTTGAACTATATAAGCTATTTTGTTTGATCTGGGAGTGACAGTTTGTGTCACATAGTCAGAAAAGGATTGTGGGGTGACACTAATAATGTTTGATGACACAATTCACACAAGAACAGACATCCATATTCTGGTATGAGTGGCCCTCATTATTTCATTTTGATACTTATTTTTCTTTAACTCAATCTAAATTCTTGTTCAGATATAAAAAAAAATCTTGAAAATTAAATGGGATCTCTCCTGGTTAATAAATATAAGTAAACTCAGTTGAAATTCTAAGTAACATTTAAGACTGACTGTTATGTTTGGAAGCTAGGACGAGGTAGAAGCTCAAGTAGACAAAGAACTCTTAACAGCGTTTATTCATAACTTGCTCAGCAGTACAGTAACATCAGGTCTTCCTGTCCTCCGTCTTATCTCTTCTTCTTTTCTTCTCTCTACCATCCATCCTATTCTCGTACACCACCTAGTGGTAGACACATTGACGGCATTTTGTTTTATGGCTGTTATCTTTATTTATTTATTTTTAAATTTAGACTGCATCTTTGACACAGTTGATTGCGTAAGGTGCAATTGTCAAACAGGATCCTGGAACGCACATATGTGCACAGTATCAGTTTAAAATAAGTTGTCTGACTGGTCTGTACTTCACGCATGGATGTCCAAGCTACCAGTTGTAACTCCATCTCTTCAAACTAAATAAAGTTGCAAAAACCTCTCTGTTTACTGTAATGGACATGGATGCATTAAGAGGAAACCTGCCAAAATCTCCATTTAAAATAAACAACAAACTCTTCATTTACAATATGAGTTGTGATGTGCTGCTGAGTGTGATGAGCCGTCCTTTCTTCACACGAGTGAATAAATCCTCCGGTGGTGGGGATTACTATATATCTGAGCCTCCATCTGCATTATGGTGATTAACTGTTGCCCAAAATAAAATACTGTGGATTAGATGATTTATGCACAATCATTCTGGAAGCTCATTAAATTAAATCGATCTACTGAGGTAAATTTATTGGTTTTGGATCTCATGAATATTCTGAGAGTGATTTAATAAAAATAAAAAGATGAAATTACAAAAATAAAACAGAAACTGTGATACAAACTGTGTTTGTATCACAGGGGAGAACCCTAAAAAGACTACGAGGGCAACAGAGGGATAAAAAATTGCCGTAATTACTAGGACAATAAATTTTGAGAAGAGGTTTATACAGGGACAAGGAACAGGTGAGTCTGATGACTAATTGTGGAACAGCTGTGAAAGGAGCTTGAATTGAAGAGGCCTCTGCAAAGCCACAGTTTGAATATAACTGAAAATGAATAATACAGAAAAAAAATTGATACAAGTGAAAAAGACACAAACAGAAGATGACAAAACACAAAGTAACTAGAAATGCAAATAGATGAAAATTTAAAATGCAAAATAATATAAAACTAAAAACCAAAGTGACTAGTGAAACTTAAAGTTCTAGGGGTAAGAATAGATAATGCATTAAGATCTGCCTTGGCTGTGAAATTAAAACAACCTGCTGACCCTGAACTAGTTTCTCACCTGTTAGTGCCATTTGTGTTTGATTGCAGCAATGGTGAAGGCTGTACTTCTGTGACCTTTTACCTGTAAACCCACGCAGTAGCTATAAAGAAGATTATAAACACTGAAAGCGATATACTAATTGGGCAATTAACTTTTCAAGATTAAGCAAAATGCTTTACAACTTAACACAGACAAAATTTATACAATGCCTTGTTCATACAAAACAAGGCATTTCGTATGCATAATATAGACTTGGGATAATAAGCAAAGCATATCTGGTTTTGTCAAGTGCTCTAAATCAAGCTGGAGAACCAACAACTATTTATATTTGTTGAAACACAATAAAAATTAACAGAAGAGCTGGTCTTAGTCTTTGTGCTAAAAACATAAAATGCAATCAGTAAGGACCATCCAAAGTCAGGCCAGGACATTTCTTCAAGGAAATATTGTCTGTACTTTTCCATCTCAGTCTGTCAGTAGAGAAGTTTCATCCCCGAAGGACGAACTCAAAAACGTGAGACACTTACTGTGGTCATGCTGACAGACACAACAATAATCTTGCCACACGAGATAAAATATTTTTGAGGTTAGCTCATGCTAATACCTCCCAAAGTGTGATAAAGTGACAACCACATAACAGGTGGTAGTTTATCTACCACCTGTTATGTCTGTTTAATGTTTTTTTTTATTTTTTTTTATCAACAGCAGCATTACGTAAGTCTCAGTTTAATTCCCCAGTAATTAGTGATATTGCTAATGCTAAATGTTTGGAACTTTATTTCAACCAAATAGTCATTGTTTGGTGGACAGAACAGAGAAGCTGTAAATATCTATCTAAATATATTTTTTTTATCTTGGTTTAATATGCCATCAATCCAGGTCTGGGTATGTTATATTTCTTCTACCCCAGTTTGGGTTAGTAAAATTGATTTTAAATGCTTTTAACCTAGAAAATGTAATAATTACAAAAAGAAACTCAATGTAGCTATTTCCTCATTATCAAAGATGGACTGAGTCAAAAAAATCTTTGCCTGCTTCTCACAGTTTTTCCGCAACACACAAACGGCTGGATACACAAGAGTAAAAGAAATTTACTAGATACATTTAATTACACTTATGATGCAAATAAAGAACTTTAATTTTTATCCACAACTAAGTTTATTTGTATAGCAAACCCACAAGAGAATTACTATTCAGAGTTTAAGAATTTAAACAAGTCAAAATACAATGGACTGAAATCTACAGTGAAATAAGCCTAAAGCTCTAAGGGTATGTCAAAGCAAACAGAAAATCCAATGAATGAATTAATTCACTTCCTGTTAGACTCACAGCATGATCTTTTTTTTCCCTCCTACACAAAGCTCAACAAATACCCAACAGCCTCTGTCCCGCAAGGCATGCTGGGAGATGATGTTTCGCGGGAGATGGAAATTTCCAAGATATCCGTCAAGAGTAGTGAGTGGAAATTTACCCTGTCCTCTTGCTCCTTTTGTATGGAGAACCATGTGTTCCTTTGCAGGCTTTCTCAGTGAAAGTCACCATATTTTACCATAATTGTATTTGTTAATTGAGAAAATTTGATAATATTAATATCACGAAAAAATATATAAAGCAGCAATGTTTCTTGTGTTTACATTATGAGCATAATTGGTCTATAATAACCACATCAGAATGAATTGTAGTTGTAGCAGCTGTGGTAGCAGGCCAAGGAGGCCAATCAGAAGGCCTAGAGTGGTTTGATTGACTTTCATTCAATTTATTACTGGCATACTTTTAAATATCCAAGCAGCAAAAATGCCTGATGTATTTCACACTAATGAATGCAATAACAATATATAAACGATATATATATATATATATATATATATATATATA